>BGPR01000002.1:6359334-6387788 GCA_013235015.1 Araneus ventricosus | reverse complement strand
TTTTTTGGAAATTTATAAAAAAGTATTTTCAAACTTTCCTTTAGCGCCGGGCAAGAAAGTTTTGCTTTGGATATATAAGTTTACGTTTTTTTTATTATCATTAAGATCCATTCATATCTTTTGGTGGCCCAAACGCCCCCAAAAAGTTAAAAATTGACATTTTTGCAAATATCTATTAAAATTGTGAAGTAATGAAAAATATTTGAAAAATTGGCAGATTATTCAAGTATTAAAGTATAAACTTATAATTATAATTTTATAATAATACATGAAGTATAAATTTAATAGTCAAAGCAATAAATCACAAAACTTATAAAAAGTGAACTTCCATCATAGATTTTTAAATTCCATTAGTTTGAAGATTTACATAATTCTAAAGGATGTAATACTTTTTTGTATTATAATGCTTGATAAGACCTCTTGATTGTATCCTATTCAATATGAAGCCGTGTCTTTTCTCTTCTCCATATACACTTTCCGACGCTTCAGACAAAAAGCGAAAACATCTTTCTACAGCTTGGGTATGGCATGGATATTTTGACTATTCCTCCGTTTTTCTAGCTTTTACCATGGCCTCAATTTCTTTAAATGCACATTCATCAAAAGAGATGGTTCAAAAGGTCCAACTCGTTGACAGTTAATAAGTGCAAAATAATCCTTTGCTTTAAAGTCTATTTTTGGTACTTGATTAATTCTTATTCTGATGATCCTCTGTTTTCATATCTAGCACAAATTAGTTTTCGTAGTGCTAAAGACCTTATATTTTCTCTGTTATCTCTGAACATTGACAATAGCAAATTTTCAGTATGACAAAAGAAGCTATTTCGGTGAATAAAAGTGTCTACTATATTTCTTAAATTGGGCTCCAAATATCTAGAAAATGATATAAGTTTCCAAATATGCCGCGCTCCTTCTGTTATGGAGGACTTTGTCTTGACATGGAACCATACAGGTTGCATGTACCTTCATAATATATGTTGCAAGAATAATAAGATTGTCAGATGGTTTCTCTGTAACCACATACAACCTTAAAATTCTACCTGCAATTGTTGTCCATCTTGAGTGAACAACTGGACCAGGCTTTCTTAATGCCAGGTCAGAATAACATTCACCACGTGATATCGATAGGCAAATATCATATAGATATTTCCGATCATTGCTGAGAACCATTCTATCTACACTATATGCCCAAAAGTATCCGGACACTTGCAGATTTTCACATTTTTTAGAATTTATCAGGAATGACTTAACTGACTGCCTTTAAACTTCGGACATGTAAAGAATAGACAATAACTCACATTTTACATTGAAGATTCGGTCCTGAGGGCAATTAGAGTACCGTCTACAAACTGATGAAGCCAAAAACTAATTTGGCCCACCCCGCTTCACAGAATACTAATAACAAAATGAAACTTTCAGAAATGGTAATGTATAATATGCATAATATTTACAGGAATTTTGGTAAACTCAGCACAAATATTTGGGAAGATAAAAAGGTTTTCTTAAAAATTCTCAAATTTTCCCACTTGTTTTTTGCTTATAAAATGCAGAGTGTTCTATTATATTATACGAAACTTACAGAAAAGATGACAATATGTTAGAGAAGCATTTTGTAAAAATTTCGGAAATAAGTTTTGAATATTACCCGAATTATGAGCATTTTTAGTAAATAATGTTTTACAGCGCATGCGCGAAACATAGTGTAATTTTTCTTTCACAACTTTAAAGCCAGACATATAGGGCAGCTTATATAAAAAATTCAGTTCAATATCATTAGTATTCAGAAAGATATCGGCATTACAATGAACAGAATTTTAGCTCCTGTCTAAGAGAAGTTAAAAGATGAGGGGTTGTACACAAATTGATATTTTTTAAACTTATATCTTTAAATAGTTATATTGAATTGTATAGTGGTTAGAATTTGTTGAATACCCATGAACACATCTAATATTCGTAACGAATAAAAAATATATATGTAGAATTATTAAAATATTTTAAGAAAAGAAATGAATTAGATAAAAAATCGTTTCGCCATAAAAGAAATATATTTAAAAATATCGTTTGGCCGTAAAATTGTAATATGTAACTTGTTAATAATGATGTAAGTAATATAATTAAAGTAATAAATTGTTTTGTTATTTATAGTGCCTAATTAGCTGGAATTTAAGTTATGCACGCAATTGATAAGTCTTCGTGGGTATTCAACAAATTCTAACCACTATACAATTCAATATAACTATTTAAAGATATAAGTTTAAAAAATATCAATTTGTGTACAACCCCTCATCTTTTAGCTTCTCTTCGACAGGAGCTAAAATTCTGCTCGTTGTAATGCCGATATCTTTCTGAATACTGATGATATTGAACTGAACTTTTTTATATAAGCTGCCCTATATACCTGGCTTTAAAGTTGTGAAAGAAAAATTATGCTATGTTTCGCGCATGCGCAATAAAACATTATTTACTAAAAATGCTCATATTTCCTGTAATATTTAAACATTCTTTTCCAAATTTTTACGAAATACTTCTATAACATATTGTCATCTTTTCGGTAAGTTTCGTATGATATAACAGAAAACTCTGCATGTTATAAGCAAAACACAGGTGGGATAATTTGAGAATTTTTAAGAAAACCTTTATATCTTCCCATATTTTTGTGTTGAGTTTACGGAAATTCCTGTAAATATTATGCACATTAAACATAACCAGTTCTGAAAGTTTTATCTTGTTATCAGTATTCTGTGAAGCGAGGTGGGTCAAAAACATTTTCATCTTCCTCAGTTTGTCGACGGTCCCCTAATTGCCCTCAGGGCCGAATCTTCAATGTAAAATGTGAGTTATTGTCTATTCTTTACATATCCGAAGTTTAAAGGCAATCAGTTAAACCATTCCGGAGAAATTCTAAAAAATGTGAAAATCTGCAAGTGTCCGGATACTTTTGGGCATATAGTGTATATTGTATGGCATATTCTCCACACTTATTGATGAAAAAGGAGCTACAGGTAGCTCCTCGCAGGTTTTGATTGCTTTACCAATTGGTCGACAAAATTCTTTATGACCAGTTGTTGCACCATCCAAAGAATTTAGTAGATGACGGAGAGGTAATTCATTTGTTTGAAGCAAACAAATGCACCATTGTAATGGTCTATTGAGGCCAGTTCCATCAAGCGAATAATACCACCCCTTGTGCCCAGTATTAACATTTGTTCCATCGCATCCAATTACTGTTATCCCATTTAATTGCATATTATTTGATACAAACAAATTGAGTATTGCTTCTTTTATAGGTTTAGCTCCTCCTGTTGCAGCAGTAACATGTCTGATATACACAGAGTTAGGTGCGTTTACAAGATTATAATGCTCCTCCTTCGTGGTCGTTTGGTAGTACTTTGAGGTCTTAATTAGCACTTTTGTGTTGTCTTTTCTCCCATCAATATATAATCAGGTTACAATAGACCAAGGAGTTGTTAACTTAGTAGACTCTGCAACTGCATTTTAAAGCTTTTTATTCTGCCTGGGAAGTTTATTGCGATCTACCACATGCGAAGTCTCCTTCGTGTACAATTCCAATGTTAAAACAGCACTGGCAAATGAAGCAGCTAAGTATTATTGAATTCTCATATCCTTTCTCTTCTCTATCATATATCACTTAACGTCTCCTGTGGGGAACATTATAAGAGGGTGTTCTGGATTTTAAAGGCCAGTTAAGAACTATACCTGCATTGTGTAAGCAAATCTTTTTTGCTGAAATCTGCTACAATTTATGTTCCAGGATACGTGAGAATCTACGTGAACAATATGAACACTAAAATTATGCACACTGTGATATATCAGGCCGCTAGTAGTGTGCATATTACTTTCTTTCAGAAGAAAAAAAAATTCACAAATGGCATCAAGATGATATTGTTGCACTTTTAATATCAATATTGTATATATGGGTGCATGCTATTTATAACTTTGGGCTGTTATTATAAGAATTATTACGTCGCGCTGATAGATGTTTTTTGGACACTTAGATTCAGCATAAAATGTGCAGCTTAGAAGAAATCATTTTTTAATAAGATATTGTTTTAGTTGCGTTTTGTGAGTAAATATTCCGTTTATTTGTTATTTGAAATGCTTCCAAATGACATACGCACACATTCTTTGTAATACGAGGTTGTAGCTGAATTATAAATGAAAAGGAGACACTAATCCCTTAACATAACTGAAGGCTCCATTTCACCTCTGCAGGCATTTCACATCTAGTGCTCCCCGCTTGAGATAAAATAAGTAAATAAATCAATAAATGTAGGGCCTCATCAGTGACTTCATTCTGCAGTTTGTGAACAAGTGTTCATGAAACTTTTCAAAAATGTTAAAAACGTTTGCATATAATATTGATCAACTTTTGGACGCAAAAATGAAGAAAAACAAAATTTTAGAAATTTCTGCAACGAATAACAAAATATGCAGGCTACCACAAAAAGAATGCTTTTTTAAGTAAGACAACTATAATTTACGTTAAAAATGACACATCATCGCACTTTTCTTTGCAACATTCATTTTAATCGTTCATGAAACAACTTTCGTAATGCTGTTTTTGGTGTAAATTTTCTTGTACTCCTTCTTGTACATTTAGTTATAAGAGTGAGCTACATCAGTGTACTACAGTATCCAAATATAAAACTATTAATAATAAATATATAAGCGTTTTTTTCTGTGTTTAATTGTTCATCATAGCGCGACTCTTCTGATATCGGTTCGGTGATATTTCATAGAGCCCAGTTTTTCGATATATTTTGCACTGCATTTCTATAGTTTTCACTAGTCGTCATATATATTACAATTTGGTTATTAGATAATTTTGTGTTATGAATAGAGATTAGAGTTGTAATGTATCTCTGTTCTATGTTTGCGTTCATCTTGTAACTACGAGGATTGTTCAATAAGTCCGTGCAAAAAGTAAGAACAAATATTATTTTCGGGATAAACAATGTTTATTTTTCAACATAGTTTAATTTTTTATACTTAGTATACACTTAGTCCAATCATGCTCGAGTTTTTTTTAAAATTTATCCCATGCAGTAAGATTTGTCAAACCCTTCAAAGTAGGCAGTTGTTGAAGCAATCAGCTCATCGTTCGATGAAAATTTCTTCCCTGACAGTCATTTTTTCATGTTTGGAAACAGATAATAATCCAAAGGATCCAAATCGGAAGAAGAAAGGGGAGGGGGAAGCGAAAAAAACTTGGTAGCGTAAATCGAGTAGCTGTGAGGTCACAACCTCCCCAGCTTGATTAAAGGGTTTAGGTTTTTCTCTTCCCATTTCGCTTTGTCTCTGGACTCGTGCAGCGCAAAGGCAAGCTTGGGATTCTTTTCTTTTTCTATAATTTTAGCGGTTTCTTCTGACATTACTATTTTCAGTTCGATTTTTTTTTTCATTTTATTAAAATTTTTTCTTTCTTTTGTTTTTGATACAATTTCTCTTCATTCTTCTTTTCTGAGATACATATTTTTCTTTTTAAATTATTAGCAGTTTTTCTTTGTCTTAGCACTTGTTTGTTACTAATCTGTCCTACTCTCTTAAAAGTTTTTTCTTTATCAATTGTTTTACTTAGGGACTTTTCAACATTTTTGATTTTCTTTAATTTTTCGGTTTCCTTTAGTTGTTTGTTTACGTTTTTATGAATTGCCTTTGTAGTTTTTTTTTAGTCTAATTTTGTAAATTTTTTTTGAATGTTATGGCGCACACGGTGGTATTTGGTTTGTAAACAACTGCCCCAGCCGTCTTTTTATTCCTTTGTTTTTCATTTTCATATTCTTAGTATCAGTTTCGTCAATTTTTGTAGAACTGTATAAATTCATTTTTCTTTTGTCCAAAATGGCAAATAAGAAAAAAACTTCCACTGAGCCAACGAAATCACTTGCATTAGGTGAGAATATCTCTCAATACTCTTTGCGCAGTAGCACTTTACAGCTTTCTTTGTCCTTTTCAATGAATGATCAAAAGGAACTCTTATCATATGATGAAGATGCACCTATTAGCGAAATCATCAAACTCTTGCGGAACATTGTGAACTGTAAACAAAATGACCGTACTCACCTTTCCGACAAAAAAGTGGATATAGCCAACAATCTTCTCGACGTCCTTGTGTTCAAATGCACCCAACTGACAGAGAAGGCCCTTTCTAATGCAGAAGCAACTCTCCAAAAAATGAGAAAAATGAACAAAATACTACATTATCTCAATTTCAAGAGAATTTTAGCTACTCTGATGCTCTGCGAGGGATGAGAAAGTCCCATACGATTCTTGTCTACCCGGCTAAGGATAGTTCCGAAGCTACTTCAGTAGAGGAAATTCTCAAAAATACTATATGGCCAGAGGCCAGCGTTAAAATCAGGGAGTTTAGGAAAGTTAAGAATCAGGGAGTAGCAGTTTCCTGTGATTCTGTTAAAGATATCCAATCCATTATTTCCGGACTTGATGGAGATAATTCAGCAAAGGCAAAAGTTTCTCATAGAATGCCGGGAAAACGCCACCCAAGCATCATTTTATATGACCTCCCAAATACCATCACTGATCAGGAGGTGCAGCAGGCCCTTAGAACTTACACAGAAGATGGAGAAAACCTCCGTATTCGATTCAAATTGAAAGGCAGGAAGCCAGACACGTCCCACTGGGTCATGGAGGCTCCTTGCAAGCAATCCCTCCAATTAGAGAGATTTAGGAAGATTGCAGTAAACAGGAATATGTTCCAAATTAAGGAATTCTTCCACTTGAAAAGGTGTCAATTTTGCCAGGCGTTCGGTCATACGAGACAAAACTGCAAGTACACTGTTCCAAACTGCGGAATTTGTGCAGACCGCCACAGCACCTCATATTGCAGAAGCAATTTTCAACTGTGCATTAATTGCGAAGAGAGTACCAGAAACAGCGGTACAAATCACAACATCAGTCATAGGGCAACAGACCTCAGCTGCCCATGCTACAAGAAATAAATTAAAGCCTATAAGAAGACTAGGGATTTCTTATGAGCGTAGCTACCCCGTCAGTCTCTTTTAATAAAGTCTCTTCTACTTGCCTCAAAACCCTTAAAGTCCTCCAAATCAACTTGGGAAGAGCTAAAGCTGCAAACGACACTCTTCATCCCACTTCAGATAAACTTCAATCAGATCTGCTCCTTTTACAAGAACCATACATATACAATAGCCAAATTAAAGGTATCCCACAATCTTGGAACATCTTCAATTCAATTTCAAGCAAAGCAGCTGTCATCATTCCCAGCAGACAACTTCATGCAGCCTTGATCTCCTGCAAGCAAAACACGGTTGCTGTTAAAATCCAAACAGGACAGCAACCGACTACTTTCATTTCGGCCTACTCCTATCCATATTCTAATATACAAGAAACACTGCTGGAAAGCCAAGAAATAATTTCATCTCTTCCAAGAGAAAATATATTTATTGGGGCAGACCTTAATGGCCATAATACCCTTTGGGGCTACAATGATGTGGACTCCAGGGGAACTGCCATTGAGGAATTCATTCTTGCCAACAATCTTTTTATTAACAATAGTTCGGATGCTCCTCCAACTTTTACCCGCAACACCTCCAAAGGCTGGCCAGACCTCTCCCTCTGCACTCAGCAAATGATTGGTGAGATTGCTAATTGGGAAGTCTTGGAAGAACCGTCTCTCAGCGACCATCAGTACATTGAAATCACGATCGACTCATCCGTGAAGAACTGCACCTTTACCAGGTACAAAACTCGTCATGGTAACCACAATATTTTCCTCAAAAACCTTAAACCTTATGTCAATTCTTTATTGAGAGCCTTCAGAAATAGTCAGAATGAAAAGGACATCAACGAAGCAACAAACCTCCTCCAAAATTGCGTTATTGAAGCCTGTAACAAATCCTACCGCACTAAGAGTCAAAATCTTTCTCCAACTCCAAACTGGTATACACAAGACCTTGAAATAGAAAAAAAACGACTGAAGGCGTTGAGAAGACGTGCACAAAGAGCACTCCAAGATCAGAGAAATGCCCGATTCCAATTCCATTAAGAAGAACTGAAAAAGTACATACGGAAAGTCAAAACTGCAAAGAATTCCGGCTGGAAATCATTCTGCACAAAAGCATCGAATCCATACGGCACCCATTACAAAGCTGCATTCAGAAAAGCGATCAAGCCAGCCGAATTAATAGCCTTAAATAATCATGATCCTTCAGGAAACCACTTCAAAATAGCTCAAGATATTCTGGAGAAAATCTTCCCCCATCCTGCCAACAGTAATAGTTCTACTTACATCCCGCCTTGCACCGCAAACGATTGCCCCTTCACCAAAGGAGAAGTAGCGACTGTCATCCATCATCTCTCCAAAGGAAAAGCACCAGGACCAGATGGCATCGACAACATCATCATACAGCAAAATTTCAAGAAATTCCCCTTCCTCCTCATGGAACTTTTTAACACTTGCCTTAAATTGGCTAAATTTCCCGATCCCTTAAGGTTGGAAATATCATTCTTTTTCATAAACACGGCAAATCTAAAACAAAAGCATCTTCTTACCGGCCTATATCTCTGCTCCCGACAATAGTTAAAGTTCTAGAAAAACTCCTCACCCAACGGCTCAATTTTCACCTCGAGAAGAACAACAGACTTAGCAATTTTCAGTATGGATTCAGTGAGGGAAGATCAACAGAAATGGCCATCACGAAACTCTTGGATACCGTCCACAAGGGGAAGGCAAGTGGTGATCACGTACTGGTGATTTCGATCGACATTAAGGGTGCCTTTGACAATATTCAGCACAGCGCAATTTCATCTTACCTTGACAATAGTAAATGCCCAGGAAACATAGTTAATATCTTTTAAAATCTTCTCCAGAACAGGAAGGTCATCCTAAACACCTGCGAAGGACCAGCGATCAGGGACCAAAAACAAGGATGCCCTCAAAGGTCTTGCAGTGGACCAGCCCTCTGGAATTTGGTTGCGAATGAAATTCTTCAAGAAATCTGGCCAATTAACACCAGCATTCAAGCCTTCGCAGACGACTTTGTCCTGGTTTCCCATGCCCCGACTAGAGTCCAACTTGAATCACAAATTAACGAATCTATTGCTAAATTCTCCACCTGGACAAGCAAAACCCAACTCCAAATATCAGCAGAAAAAACAAATTATCTCCTTATCAGCAAACTAGTTAGGGGACCTACCATTCGCTGGCAAGGCGAAAGAATTAAAAGAGCCCATGCTATTAAATATCTCAGAATTTATATTGATGAAAAGATGAATCGGAACACCCACCTTAAAGCACAACCTACTAGAACGACTCAACTTTATCATAATCTCCTAAAAATAGCCGGGAAATCCTGGGGAGTTCCCCTGAATCATCGAAGGACCCTTTTTAAAACAGTAACAGAACGGGTGCTGGCGCATGGGGCAGTCGCCTGGTGTCTAGAACCTACCGTCCGAATCGCCAGAAAACTCTCAACAATTCAATGTCCGTTCCTCCTGGCGATATCAGGTGCCTACAGGACAACCTCCACAGCAGCTCTGCAGGTCATACTGGGTATCCCTCCTCTTCATCGACAATTACAAAGAGAAGCTCGTGGCGCAGCACTCTTCAGACTTAGACTTCCTCTTTCTACAAACGTTAGTGACATCGTTCCCAGTGAAACTGAAGAAAAAGCTACCGGATGGTCAGCACACCTATCGGAACATCTAAGCCCAACTCAAATTTCCCTGGATGACGGAGGCAACATAAACACTGGACTTAAAATTTATACCGATGGATCGAAAACAGAGAAGGGAGTGGGTGCAGCCTTCTGTGTTTTGACCGACGTCAACATTACCCACAGATGGTCTACCAGGCTCTCTGTTAGAAATACAGAGGGCCGCGGTGGCCTAGTGGTAAGGTCTCGACCTAGGGACCGGAGGGTCGCAGGTTCGAAACCCGATTCCACCAAAGATCCGCCGTGTATGGGGCCTGTTGCACGCTAAATCATACGTAGTGGCCAAACGTCCTCCCGTTGGAGTGGCGCGGAAGCTTGGAGAGGGGGGTGCCAGCTCAGGCGTCGTCCTCGTCATCTGACCGTGGTTCAAAATTACGAGGTCCGTCCCTAAATAGCCCTCGTGTTGCTTCAAAACGGGACGTTAATATAACCTAACCTAACCTTAGAAATACAGTCTTCCAGGCAGAAATCCTAGCTCTTCTCAAAGCAGTGGAACACGCCGTTACCCTCCCAACTCAACAACTGACTATTCTAGTAGACAACCAAGCCAGCATCAATTCAGCAGCAAACCCAAAGAGCCACAATTCAATTGCCCGGAAAATCTTCAAGTTACTTCATAGTCATCCTCATATCAGAGTGTCGTGGATCAAAGCCCATGCTGGTTACATAGGGAACGGAGAAGCAGACAGACTGGCTAAGGAGGTAGTAGAAACGAAAAATTTTCCTGAAACACCATTCGAGTTGCCAAAATCTTTTATCAAAACATTCTTATGTCAGAAGATGTTAGCCACCTGGCAAATGGCTTGGGATGATGGAGATACTGGGAGGCTCATTCACAACATAATTCCCAAAGTTAGTTTGCAACCAATCAACTGGACGCGCAACGAAATTTTGTTTCTCACAGGACATGGGCCTTTCCCTTCGTTTCTCCAAAGATTCAACCTTGCCGAAACCTCATTCTGTTCGTGTGGGGGAATCGGCACACCAATACATTATGCTACGGTTTGCCTCCTCACAACCTCCTACCATATGGCACCACCCAGCCAATAACTTCAGCCAGTATGGTTCCGCAGCGTAGCCAACAATTCAGCGTCAAGAAGGAAGATGCATAATTTGCTCCAATTTCTCCAAAGAGAAACCAGTCTTTTCCGTCCAGATCCCAATTAATAGTTTTTTTCCTCGTTCCTTCAATAGTCTTCTCAGTTGAGTCCAATGCTTTCGCCCCATTCCCACAATCATGGCCAACTTTTTCATAATTAGCAACTTCTGTATCCGAACATCCTCTTCCTCCTGCGATAAGGGAAATTAATTCCACCCAAACTTCAACTTTCCTTCCTGCGTCTTCATCATTCCATCCTTTCCTTTGGAGATGGAAGGTCTCGTTTCACCAGATCAACATTCAACTTCGCCTTCTCTTCAGACCATCATCCCCTAATGAACTCAGAACAGCTGTAGTCGTTCTTTCAGGACTTTCTTCCAAGATCCACCATGTTTCTCCTTCAAATAGAGTTCCATCAGCTAACTCTTCTTCAAAATCGAACTTTTTAAAACAATGTGCGGCCCATCTCTCTGTTCTTGTGTACATTTTTATGTTATTTTTATTACTGTATTAATTTGTTTTTCATCTTTTTCCTTTCATTTTCTGTTTTCTCAATGTATTTTTTACTCTTTGTATAGTTTTTCCATTGCATTTAGTTTTTTATTATTTTCCAGCTATTTCATGTATAACTGTGTAACCTTGTGTTTTCAGGGTTTTATTTTTCTGTGTTTCCAAAATATTTTTATAATGCATAGCAAAATAGCAATTCTTCCTAATGCTCCTGTAAACTTTTGTAAACTTGTTGCGTTTTTAATTAGGCAGCGGTTTTGAGAATTGTCAAGTTTTAAGAGAGGTCACCCCCTCGGGTGTTGTGATTTTTCTTCCACTTCATGTCCGAGTCACTGCTTAAATAACCATATGGTTATAGTTGCAGGGACATGGAGTGGTGTTATGTTATGCGAGGTCACAACTGCAGAAGTGTAAGTTGGTGTGTCATCTTGGTGAAAAAGATATACTTTTTCGCGAAGTGAGGTCGTTTTTTAATTTATTTCATTATTTAAACGATGCAACAAAGAAACATAATACTGTCCGGTGATTGTTTGCCTTTTCCCAAAATGTTTAAAAAGATTTTACCATGAACATCCCAGGAAACAGTGATCATAATCATTCCAGCAGAATGAATGATTTTCATTTTTTCGGGGGCAGAATCCCGGCTTGTAACCCGTTTTTTAAACTGTTCTTTGTCTCAGACTAATAGCGATGAATCTAAGTTTTATCCACTGTTGCAAAAAGATGCAAAAATTCCTCTGTATTCCGTTGAAACAGCGTCAAACTTCCATGAAAATTCTTTTATCTACAGCGAGCAATCACGGCACTCATCTAGCGAAGAGTTTTCTCAAGAGTAAATGTTCATGCGAAATATTATGTCACTACATCATGGATTTTTTTCAATTATTTCTTGAGTAGTAACCTCAACAGGGCGTCCTAGAAGTTCAGCTTCACATGTGCTCATATGGCGGCTTCGAAAGTTAGCAAATACTTATGAACAGCTCTAATCAAAGGTGCAGAGTCACCATAATGTTATCAAGCTTAGCTTTGGTTCCTTGGGTCATTTTCCCTTTCAGAAAATGTTTCATCAATGCACGAAATTTTTTCTCATCCATCTTTCTTCTTACGGTACTTAATCGATTCAAATAAGCATCAAACGCGGCCTAATTGATACATCTGAATGAAACTTTGCTTGATACCTTTCAAGAGTTATAAGTAACTAAGAGTAATCTCGATACGATCAAGGTCCTTCATCTCTTAGACTCTACTCGGACTTATCGAACAATCCTCGTATTTTGTTTCTTATATGTGATCACTGAATGAAATTTTCGAAACCAAGATTGTCGTTTTGCGTTGCAATCAGGCTATTAATAAGATATTACAGTTTATAAAAGAAAAACTAATATTTCTCCATAATTCGTAGGAAAAAAAGTTAAGTTCTTGTACTCATGCATGCAGTTTTTTAAAAAAAGATTCTAATTTAATTTATTTAAATGTTGTCAAGTATTTATATGTTACAGAGATGAAAAACTCCAATTTTTTAAATGTGGATAATTGTGTTTCTCGGGATTTGGTTTGGTTTGCCATGATTAATGGAGCAAGAGCCATGTTTTGGCTAAACTGTGCATGCGTTTCTTAGGAACCTTATGGTAATTATAATTGGCTTATCAAAAAAGTTCATACTTGTTTATTTTAACTTTTTAAAGTTCTTTTTAAGAAATTAATATTTTGTGTCAAAAACATGGAAATTTATAAAATAACGCTATCTGAAATAACTCAAACTTGAACGGAATTTCAAATTGAATGCTTAAATCCTTTTTTCTTTAGTTTATTTTATTCATCTCTTTTTACTAAGTTGTGTACTCAAAAGTTGTTACTTCCTCCAGTTCCAAATAATTACCGACGCTTTCAGAATAATGCTGAAAATTATCGGTTTTTGTTAGAATTTAGAAATTTATATACTAATAGGCCGTGTTCAACAGTCGGAATGGGTTCTATATAAGGAATTTAGCATTTCGGCTGAACTTATGAAAAATTCGAAATTACACCTCACTTTTTATAATATTCGTGTGCGAGTTGAGAGAATTATCTCTTCTCTTTGATTAGTCAGAGGAGTTTTCTGTAAAATCGATTTCTAGGGTTCGTTCTCTTTTGTTATTAAATAATAATTTAATTCATAATGGACATTTGGGAATTCAATTTAAGGATATAAACCGAATATTGTAATGATCACACTGAGAAAAGCCTTCATTATTATAAATTTTATTATGCCTAGCAACTTATTAACCAACTAAAGCTGTGGCTTATAAACCAGAAAATAAAACTAATTGAATTCAGATGTGAGGTGCGATTTTCCTAAACACATTCAAATTTTATTTTTTAAGTTATGACACATTCAAATCTCACCAAGACTTCTAGCCGGCCTTCAACTTTGTCATAAGTATTTGTGGTTGTCTCTAGAAGCAAAAGTATCCTTCAACAATCACATCAAGAATGTTCTTTCTAAAATTATTATCAGAAATACTACAATACTAAGAATAACTTCTTGAAAGATCTAATAGACACAAGCTTCTGCTATACAATTCATTTATTAGGCCTACTCCATGGCGCGGATATTCCATTTGGAATCGGGCTCTATTAAGTCTCGAGAAACTGCAGGGAATCCAAAACGCTTAATGTCGTAAATGTCAGAATATGTAATGTCATGCTTAAAGATATAAGAATTCAGTTAATTTTGGACTTGATGAAAAAACTTTTCGACACGTGTTTTTGCAGAAATTCCTCAGATTTCCAAATGAACTATTGTAGCTAATGCTGGCACATATATCAGCTATACTCAATTTCAGAAAAAAATGGACAACAGCAAGTTTGCTTTACGTCTTGGAAAACTTTTCAATCATCAGAAGCTATGACCTAATAACAGTCAATTTCTATCTGCTTCCATTAACTTTTTGATAAGACTTCATCAAAAGCCATAATAAGTTAAGTAATGTGATTTTGTGATAACTCTCCTATTCCTAAAATTTGACCATTATCTGTTTCATGACACTTAACACATGACGACTCAAACTAATACCGAAGTGCTTTGATGGGATTTCTTTGGTATAAAATTTAGAAATGAAATTAAGTTTTCCTTTAAATCTCCCAAAATAGTTTCAATAAATAATGAAGTGAGTTTAAAGAATACATGCATTTTGGTCCTTTGACAAATTTCTTGCAAATAAATTTTTCCGCTCTCCCAAAAGTCTGTTCAAAGTCCCCATTTCTCTATTTTGTGAGCAAGAGCAATAATTCTTAATTTTAAATTTGGAAACCTTGTTCCCAGATATAAAACATCGTGTGAAAGCCTGTAAAAAACAAATGCTTTGCCCTTTTCAAAAATTTGGGAAAATGGGAAAGACTAGTTCATTTAAGCAAATATAAGAGGAGCTCACAGTTTTTGCGTGTGCATTAGCTTTTCAGGGTTTTTTGCAGTCAATAATTGCCGAAGGATTTTATATTAAATTCCTTCATAAAGGCAATGCAATACAGCAGTGATCGAATGCATGCTAACTTTATAAAAATGTTAAATATTTTATGAAGCAATGAGGTGGGTGGGTAAATGAATGATATTCATTTATTTAATCCTTCATCAATTCTCTGTGTGACATTTGCTCTTTCATTACAAAATTATGCATTTTTAGATTTATTATAAACGTATTTTACCAATCAGAACTTGGCAATGGATTAAAAAATTAATGAGAAGGATAATGATTTTGTCTGTTTGGGTCCAATATTATAAGCAGAAGAATGTCAGTAAGATATTCCAATAATGACTTTAAAAGTTTCTGAATATTTCGGAAAGAGTTTCAATTTGTGTTTTCAGATATCTACAGAAAAAAATTAGTTAAATTAGTGTGCATTTATATTAACTTATGGAATCGAATATAAAAAAGAATGGAAGAGGATTTCATACTTTTCTGCTTTATAAATACATAAGGAACGTACATTGTTACTTTATTCCCTTGTTGAGCGACAATTTCTGAAATAGCACTTTTGGCAGAAATGTATTTGAGACATTAATTAAAAGCAGAAACTTGTGGTTTTACAGTTAATCAAACAATGTTGAACTTCTGCTATGGTTAGGAAAGAATCTTCAGTAATCTGCATACTAAGCACTAAGTCATAGCCACACCCTCCATTATGCTCTTTCTGGTATAGAAAGGCGTGGTCCTATAGACTTGACTGAAAAGTAACCTCCAAATACAATGCTGAAGAACAGGTTTACAAAAGATGTAAAACACACATATTCTAAAAATAAAAGTTATGACGAATGATTTATTGTAAATGAAATAAACTATTTTACATAAAATAAACAATGGTGGTGTAAATCGTATTGATAAGAATACAAATGTTTAAGGTTATACAAATGTTAATCGTATTGATAAGAATACAAATGAAACAATATTTTAAGCCTATCACTCTTAATGGCTAAAATAAAATTGATTCAAAAAGAGTTCCCGATTTCATTTTATATCCTGATGCGGTTAATGCAAGAACCAAATTATTTCTTACTCTGATATTCTCCTCAGAGGGGGGGGGGAAGCTTGTATTATTTAACATTTAAGAATATAACCCAGATAGCACGTAAGTTTGCAGCAAGTTTGATTTTGACTTGATATTACCTTGTCATAGCAAATTTGACGTGTCAAACTTGAAGCGAACTTGTAGCAAATTCGCCGTGACAAATAGCGCCACCACCTTTGCAATGCAAATTTGCAAAACAAGCTTGATGCAAAGATAACACAAAGAGATAATTATCTTTGTCTCTGTTTTAAAAAAACATCCGATTTTTAATAGCATCTCCTAGACCGTCCTTCTTTTTATTAATTCAATAAATCAATGATAATTTTTAAAAAAACTAACTAAAATTTTGAAACATTTTCCATCTTTTTACTAAAAGTTTTTACTTTAAAGAAAACTATATAGCCTTTTTCTTAATGTTGAAATTTTAACATTTATAAACAAAATTAAACCGAAAAAACAGTCAATGTTTGTTGAAAAATAATAACTTATACATTTTGTCCCATTTTAAAGTAATTACTTTTGAACTCTAATTTCATAATTTATTCTACTAGCAAAACGTAGTTATTAGCGAAAATCGCTCTCTCTTTGACTTCAAATAATATTCTCAACTCAAAAAATTAATGAAATCAAGAAAATAGTTTAAAATAAATCGTATACGAATCGAATCGAATGCTGTATTAGCGAAATCTATCTTCTCCTCTCGTAGTCGAGCTGGCCGAGTGTATAGACGTCAGGCTACCAAGCGGTTAGGTCTCGAGTTCTATCCCGGGTTGTGTTAGTACTCTGTTTTTGCTATAATTTGCAATGAGTTTGCAGTGCAAGTCTGCTGCAAATTTGCTGCAAGTTCGTCCCATGGTGACTTCGAAGCTTGCGTTAACTTGCTGTAAACTTGTTTCACACTTGCACTCTTGTCGTGACAAATTTGCTGTAAGCTTGCAGATTTGCAGTGCAAGTCTGCTGCAAACTAAAATTGTTATCTGGGAATGGAGCAAAAATTAAAAATTGTGACCTTATCTGACGTTTACTCTTGTGATACATGGCTAGATATCTTATATGTTAAATATAAATAATTATTTTTTGTAGAATTCAGAGTAATGTGCAACAGAACCATTTATTGAGTCTATTAAAATAGCAATGTACAATGTACATGTTACCACTAAAGTGACAAAATCAAGTAACATGCAGGTTATGTAGGTATTCTGCAATTGATTAGGCTGATCCGTTAAAGTGCTGGAAATTGTTTTATTTCTCACATGCGTAGATTTCCTAAATAATCAGCACATTACTTACTAGGCACTCGCTTAAAGTGGTAATAAGATCGTTGATCGATCAACATTTTTGTATGCTTAAATTAATTTTGAGACAAACAGTTCAGCAATACTAGGTATTACTAATATATACTAATATGCACTCTATACTTTTATTTTATAAAGTTATAAGTAATTTCATATGATAATCAGTAGATTGTAAATAAAAAATTCAGACAATGTTTTAAACATAATACCATTTATCTATTGATTAATTTGGTGTAATATTTGACATATTGTTAGTAAGATACACAGGCAATTGTTGAAATATAAAGTCATTGATTTATTGTTTTGATGTCTAATGAATCAAGTTGATAAAACCAATCAATTAACAAAGTAATTGAAATGATCAATCATTGAAAAAAACAGATTACAAAGAATCATTTAAACTGTTTAAAAGCCTTAGTTTCGTGTTTCATTAATGAAACTTTTAACATTGTTGATTCATTCATGTTTTATTATTGAAACGTGTAACATTGTTGTTTAAAGTAGAAGTTTCGTTCCTACCTTGCGTCCACTCACCGACACGCCCGCTTTTTTTCCTGTTAGTGGGTCATTATTTGTTTCAATCCGATTTTAGTGATTAGTTTTGATTTAAGTGTTGGTAAAGAATATAGATAGAGAAGATCACTGCAAGGAAACAAAGGTAAGCAAGAGAGAAAATTGCACGATGGAGGGAGAAGCAAAGCCAAGAGACATTAAACAGCATTCGTACTGCAGATAAAAATACCGTCATAGAAGAATAGAAACTCAAGAAGAAAGGCAAAATCGCCTAGCAGTTTCTGAAAAATACCGTGAATGT
This sequence comes from Araneus ventricosus, assembly GCA_013235015.1. Lineage (NCBI taxonomy): Eukaryota > Metazoa > Arthropoda > Arachnida > Araneae > Araneidae > Araneus > Araneus ventricosus. Next base: position 6,369,809 of record BGPR01000002.1, on the reverse strand, counting down.
ATTCATCAGCTACAAGGTCAGGATATTGTAAATCAATCTCTTTATTTTTGTGAAAGTCAAGTTGAAAAACAGCACTGTGGACCAATGAATGTAATATGTGAATTTTGCAAAGCTAAAAACTTTCCATATGAGAGTCCTTCATACAATAAATTCACCAGTAGTTGCTGCCAAGGAAAAGTTAAATTACAGACGCCTGTAGATGTAGGCGAAAGAAAAATTTCGAAATTTCGCTTAATTTTTAATTAATTAAAATTATAATTAAAATTTCGAAAAAAGGCTCTGAGATGCACATTACCATCCTCCAAAGTTTTTTTGTGCCGAATTTCGTAGCTCTATGTCCAGCGGTCTGCCCTGTACAGCGCCAACACACACATTCTCTTTTGTTATTTGTAGAGATTTGGTAACGCATTTTTTCTGTTAGTGGATTTTGCATTATTTTCACTCGGATAAAACGAAAGTAATCGTTAAAAGTAAAGTTATTTACTAAACGAAAGTTAGAGCCGAGTGATTCATCAATCCTGTTTTTCATTTTTTTTCTTAAGCATTCTGCCAATGTATTATTGATTATTATTACTGCTTTATTATTTATTATTACTTATTATAACTTTATTATTATTTATTATTACTGATTTGTATTACAGCTTTCGTGAGTAAATCTGTGACAATAAGTTCTGAGATATGGTTTGAGGACTTAAAGCCCGTCTTTGCCGTTGGCACAAACCTTCTAGTATTTAAATATTTGTGCAAATAATTTGCAACTAAATAAATGGGGACAGCCAGTGCATTTTCTATTGGCCCATGTTCTACTGAACGTAAGACTAAATTCATCAATTCATTAAAGAAATATATTCGATTTATTTCTCATCTATTCTCCGAAGAATAAAGAAAATTATGCAAAACAGATGAAGATTTAACTCGAAAAGTCGAATTCTAAAATAAAACCAAGAAACTTGAAAAAATTGGAGCAAACGTTTTTTATTAAAATGAGAAACCAATAAAAATCCTCCATTTATGCGAGATGAAAAATGAAATAAACGAATAAATAGAAATTCTATTTAAAAATCTCACTAACTTATATTTTATTATTATTCGAATTTATCTTATTTACAAGAATTCTTTGAGTAATTATATGATAAATATGTTTTTTTTTTTATTTCACGCCATGCACTGTAAAAAATATCCATTTTTTACCCGGACTTTTTCCGTATATTTGACGGTTTAAAGCTGTTTTGTTGACAAAACGGTTTTTCACCGTTTTCCGCTCCAGCCATAAGCGGTTTAAAACCGTCAGTACAAATTCTATTTTTCGTCATATAGTATTGCTTTCCGTACGATAACTTTCCCTTTTCTTAAATGTAATTTTATTGCATTCATTTCATGTTTTTAATAGGGTTCCATCTCCGCTATTGTTTATAAATGTTGCAGTAACCTGTTGTCACTCATGAAAGCTAACTTTAAAACACGTGTTCTGGCAATAGTTGAATTTACAGCACTAGGTGGCGCCACTAGAGCTATAGTGACTTTAAAACTTAAATAGATTATTTGTACTTCATTTTATGAAGTCTCCGGTGGTCTAGTGGTTAGAGCGACTGCCTTTTATTTCTATGAACGCGGTTTCGATCCCCGGCTCGGAGGAGTTAGAAGTTTTGTCACTATCTTGCATCGAAATCGTTCAATTAAAAATTATATTGAATAAACTAATTGAAATTAATAATTAAGCCTTGATTAATTAATATTCCTAATTGATAATACACATCAGCACATTTCAACTCAACTCGAACAGAAGGAGAAAAACAACTCAACTCAGTCGATGACGTCACTTACTTCGATGACTTAATTTTTACGGAGAAAACTTGATTTCATACGGTAAACAACCGTTGTGACTACGGATTTACTTCGTAACTTTTACGGGAAAAACTTGTTCCTGTAGGGTAAAAAACCGTTGTGCCTACGGATTTACTTCGTAACTTTTACGGTTTTGCACAACCAACCCAGCTGCCAGTTTAAAACCGTAAATTTTACGGGATTTTTTTTACAGTGTGGTTTGTTTTTTTTGCCACAGGCATGAACTAGGCATTGTTACTAGTGCTACAACAAAATGTGAAAGCTACACTAGAAAAATTATGAACGTAGCATCAAAAATGAAGAAAAAAATTAAGGTAATATTAAGGCAACGTCAGTGGCGTAGGGGTAGGCGTAGTTTAGGTATAATAGTTCGTCGCTTTTATATCATAGGCTTTTAAGAAAAATTTGGTTTTCATGCCTGTGTCATTCATATATTGCTCAGAGAAGATGATTCCGATAAATTTTCATTTTTCCCAGCAAACAGTTGAAGTAAGATTCCCTGTTTTTCTCTTCTTCTTTTATTTTAGAAAATGTAATGCTTATTTTATGGCCAAGTTACGAGAAAAAGGAGTCTAATTAACAACTCATGGCTTTGCTATGCTAGCAAATTACAGTGAAACCTGTGTATAACAATAACCCGGCCTATAACGATATTTCCTTTGGTCCCGGCGGAATTCCTATTTACTCATCATATTTTCAACCTGTCTACAACGATAATCATTTTTTAGACTCACCTGTATGTAACGACAATTTTACCTCTTACGAAAACTGGTATAGTACAGCTGTTAAAAAATATGGAAATTTTCAGTCGACGATAGCTACTTTTTTGGAAAAAAAGGACAAATCACTGAAGATTCTGTAGAAAATGTAAAGTGGATAGCAAACGAAAACGATTTAAAGGTGCCGTAAATGACAATGCTGACATAGTCTTTAACTAAAATTTTCATTTTGAATCTCTTAAACATTTTTTTAAAAATTATATTATTTATAAAATTGTGTATTTTGAATATTTATAAAATACAATTTTATATCAGCAGTTATTTATAAGATGAACCAATAAATGCAATAAAATAAGTTAGCATATTAAAACATGCACGCACACATCAACATTGGATGTGCAAATCCTCAAACTGTCTATACGATAACTGTCTATAACAATAAATTTTCTTTGTCCCTAAAATATCGTTATAGACAGGTTTTACTGTATTTGTTATAATTAAACATTTTTTAACTTTCTTCATAAAGGAGGCATGATATGCTAGAGAAATATTATTTGCTAATTATGCAGCTAATAATTTTCCTGCTTTCAGTTTCAAGAATTAAATTGTAAGTTTCATTTTTATCAACTAATGTATTCAATTCAAAATATCTGAGTACACAGTGAGTTCAAGAAATTATTAAAGACCGAAATTTTTATTCTCTTTTCTACACTCACTTTAAAAGTTCTTTAAAACATCCCGAGATTTGAGAATTAAATGTAAGATAGTTCCTTTTTATTAAAATTTGGTTAATTGATACAGTGGATCATCTCAACGGAACGTGATATTTTAATGCCTAGATATAAAAAAATAAGAAGACAAATAATTTCTTGCGTGAGCAAGGACTTTCATACGTGAAAGTTTCAAAGCTGTTTGTAAAAAAGATATTTTTTGTTAGTGATATTCTTAACAGATTACAATAATCATTGATGTTTCACTCAAATAAAAATTATGTAATGCAAAAACTGAAATTATGTAATGCATGAATTACCGTTTTAAGTGCATAAAATGCTATCTCGAATTTCGTATATAAGGTAAAAATGATGCTGATATGTAAGCTTCAAAGTTGAAAAAGAAAACGACGTAGGTGATTCCGTCCCATATGAGCAACAGATGCTTCGTTTGCAACATGCGAAACAAAGTTTTCGCGTCAATGCGTTTCAGAAAATGAAATGTGTTTGAAAAATGACCCAAAAAATGGCAACGTGTAAAATTGATGTGGTTAATCCAGGATATCTGCTGATATCCTATAGATAAGATATACACAGGGTGTCTCTAAACTCATGGGGCAAACTTTAAGGGACAGTCAGGCACACAGAAACAAGTCATTTTCACAATTGAACATGGGGTCGGAAATGCAAGGGGGAATTCGTCACGGAGGGCTTTTTGCCAATGGACTGAGTAAAAGGAAAGGATATAACAGGTGAAATGAACAACAAAGATTGAGTGGGATACAAATTTACAGTGGCACAACAACGCTGTTGCATGAATAATAACATTATGAGTCGCATGCTGCATGATAGATATGACAAAGTCAAGTAAAACACAGCACCAACAGCAAACATTTGAAATACTTAAGGAGTGTTGGAGGAGAATAATTTGGTTTTCAAAGGACTTGCCGTCTGAGGCGATACATGCGTTGAATGTCGTTATTCATACAACTGTAAATTTGCACGTCACTCAATCTGTGTTGTACATTTCATCTGGTGTATTTTTTTCTTTTAATTAATTCGTTGAAAGACCCTTAGTGAATCCCGTTTGCATTTCTAACACCCCTTGTTCTATTGCGAAAATGACTTGTTTCTGTATACTTGACCTACCCTAAAAGTTTGGCCCATCAGTTCAGGGACACCCTGTATATAAGGAAAAAATGACGCTGATATGTAAGCTTCAAAGTTGGAAAATAAAATGATATCTGTGATTCTGTTCTCATATGAGCAAAACAGATGCTTCGATTTCAATACGAGAAATAAACGTAAAGTGGTTCAGATAATAACATGTGTATGAAAATTATCCAAGAAATGACAACCTGTAAAACTGGTGCATATGATGTAGGAGACAGAAAAAAATAGCTTGTGCTTTTACATATGTGGCTCACTTTCTTTTTTCACATTTTTGCATTCCTTGACGGAAGGGCTATTAAAACTGATTCGCCAATTACAAGATAAACCGAACAAGACCCCCAGTTGTTAATTTCCAAACATCGCGTCTTCAGCTGTCCGCTAAAGAAATCAGACTCTTCAGTTTACTTGGAAAATCACCCGGAATACTATCCAAAGAGAGATTAAGGGAAGACAGCTCATTTGTGGCTGTTAGCCCAACAGCATGCGTAATCTACAACTCATAAAACGAGGAATGCATTAAAATTTTCAACCTTTGCCAGGCAAGGCAGTCACATTCCTCGAACTCCATAATTTTATTGCGCCGCGAACCAAAACTCTTATTAGGGGCAGTGAATCGAAATTAAAATACGTATCGTCTACGAAGTGACAGATGGCTGTAAGCGCGGAAAAGTACTCAAAATCTATATCCTGTAGAAAATTCGAAAGACGATAAAATAGTTTCATTCGTGTTTTGCCATATCGAAATTTATGCACCCGTAACGCAAGCCGGTAAAGGGTATAGATAACACTCCGGCTCGATAGGAAGGGTATATAACGACACCGGAATTTTACGCAAACGACGTGCGATCTATTCATCAGGTTCTTCGGCGGGCCGAAATGGGCAAAGCGCTGTAAAGTGCGCATGTAAATGTCTCTCGGAATGGGAGTTATGGACAATCTAATTTCCTTGAGTTGAGTACTTTGAAACGTGAGAGATTGGAGGGGGAAGCTTTTTTTTCATGAACCGCAATAAAAATGCCAGAGGCTGAGGAAACTGGCCTTCGGAATCCACGTCACGGACGATCGCGAGCTCCGATCGTTTTCGAATGGGGAGCTTTCTAACGAACTTCTTTCAGGGTTTTTTTAGGGGAAAAAATTGGCAGGGGAAATTTATGTGATTGGTATTAATTGAAACGCGCGAGTCGTATTTTAAATTTTAGATCAACCCGTAGCTTGGAAGTTTCTTTACTAATTTTCTTAAGTGCATTAAATTCAGATACAATATACACAGAAGAAATAAATGTCGTATGAAATGATTGAATAATAATTTAGAAGCATTGTAAATTCACAAGGCAAACTTTTGCATATGAAATAAATAAAATCTATTATTGTCGTAAATCAGAATTCAATTAACAATATGAATATAAGCGATCTTTAAATGATCGAATTCGTAAATTCACACAATTTATTAAAAAAAGATTTAAAAAATCAATTGGAAAGCTTTGCAGACTGACAGTGATATCGCAAAGCATGATTTAACACAGCTTAGTTTGGATTAATGAACGCCATATTTTGAATAATATCCAGTCGAAAGCTACAAAAGGGCTATTTTTGGACAAACCACATAATTTTGAACCGTGGTCGGATGGTGAGGGCAACACTTGATCCTTCATCCTCTCTCCATTAAATGAAATGAATGATGTTACTGATTTTGAAGATTGCAATTCCATTTTGAAGCAGTACGAGAGCTATTGGGCCTCAAGACTTTGAACTGTGGTCAGATCATAAGTACGACACTTGAAGCAGCACTCCACTCTCATTATTTCCACACCACCATAAGCACAAATTTATCGGGTTGTCTGAAAAGTTACTGAGTATTTTCTCTATGTTTTTCAAACATCCTTTTTTATATATAAGACAGAAATCAGTCAATGATATATTGCTTATTTCGCACCGTTTCGAATTTTTCAATCAGCTTCATAATACGTCATTTCTAGAAGTATTTGTCCTTATAATTGTTGTAAATGTAGTGGAAAATTAAAGCTTTAATAAGAAATAAAGTTAAGTTAAAGTATTAATAAAAATTTAAATAGGTTTATTTTTCAACCTCTCTGATATCTAAACCTAATTGTTTACAAATAGATTAATCTAATTATAGCTTAATAATGGTAGCCTTTTCATTTTATCAGTGATAATTATGCAATGGCAATCATTTTTTAAAAATTTAAACTATACCGTACGTCCATGCTTTTATCTACATTTATATTTATCTCTAATATATGTTCTTATCAAAGATATATCATGTTTATAGTTATAATCAACTTTTGTGTAGTAATCAAAAACCCATTAGTCAAAGCCGCCTTTATTTATGAAACTGAATTGGTTTGCTAATTGTCGTATTCTGCAAATTTAAAATTTTTATTCATTCTGCTTTATATTGACAGTACACGAAGATGGTTACTAGGCAGAGCAATTTTCTTTTCACATTAAAATGATTTATTGGATTACAAATGATTATTATTAAATACAAAAAGAATATCATGCACTGTAAGAGAAAAAGTTCTGAAGAGTTTCTATTTATTGTTCTATTAAAGGGGTTTACATACATTTCTTTAACTGTTTCCTAGATGGTGTAAAAATAGGTTTTCTAATATTGAGGAGAAGAAATCTGAAGAGATTTTTTTTCTCTTTTGAATTGAAAATGCAAATTTGTAATTATTATGAAACAGTAAAATGATATTATGTAGCATTAAACCAGCGTTTTTCCAGTGTTTACCAATCTAGAAAAATTAAACTGCAGTATACTCTCTATTATCCGTGCGCGGATTATCCGGTTTGAGGATTATCCGTGCTCATTCCGGACTCACAAAAAAATTTAAAGAGAAGCATTTTCACGCTTATCATGCATGTAAAATCGATGTTGATGTTCGATCGAGAGATTCATTCCGCGAAACTAGTGAGCCGTGACAGCAGAAGCTAGAGAATAGATTTTTTTCCTTCAAGTGCAATCTCTACCGGTTCAACCCCTAATTTTCCGAGAAATGAATCGTCCACTTCCTGATAGCTCGTTCTCGTACGAACACGCTTCTCCTTGACACGTCATTCTTTAACTTCTTCGTCTACTTTCACTGTCGCACGTGTTCCTTTAGTTTTTGCGTCTTGTTTATCGCCAGTTAGTAGCGTGAAATTTTTTACTGGTAAAAATGAGTTGCGTGAAACGAAAACGAAACGTTTTAAATGTTAAACAAAAATTAGAAATCCTTCAAAAACTTGATAATGGAGAATCAGCTAGTACTGATGCGAAGATGTACTAAATGAGGGAGGTACAATTTCTCATTCTGCTGCTCTACAATCTGTGGAAACTTTGTTAGATTATATGGGACAAAGAGGATTTGATTACCGTGACATTACTGCGGTTCGTAAAATATGTGGCGATATACAACAAGAGATGAACAAACAGCAGAAGCAAAGACGCATAACAGATTTTTTAAAGCAGTAAATGTTAAAAGAAATATTCCCAGTTTGATGTTATACAGCATGCAAATGCAAGTAATTTTTATATTTTTGTACTGATGTTGATTTTTTTCTTTAATAAAAAGGAGTTTTCGGATTATCCGTGTTTTTCTATTGTCCGTGCGACCCCTCCCGGTGATTAACCCGGATAATCGGGAGTGCACTGTAGTTTAAAACCAGTGTTTATCCTCGATGATGATGATGATGAGAATGTCGATGAACGACGCGTTTAGGGAATTTTAGAAACAAGGGTCGTTATCCCCGTTTTATCCTCGACTTTCTCGTAAACTTACACAATACGGTGTGTAGTTTCGTTGTATAGACAGGAGAAACGAGTACGCAATTTGGACGACTTTAATCGATTGGATCCAAATTATGTTACAGGTCTACAATTTTGGTCTCAAGACCATATATTAATTTTCATTTATACAGCATGTTGTGTTTTTAAGTTATCGCTACGCGTACACATAGACTGACAAACAAACAGGAAGTCTAAGTTTTGACTGTTTTAGTTCAAAATTATACACAGATCTAGAGCTTTAGTGGTCCATGTAAATAAAATTCACTCATCTAGCTCATTGAGTTTTAGAGCTATCCCGATCACATACGTATGAATAGCCAGATCGACTGGCAGACAAACCATTGACGGATTTTGAGCAAATTTGATACATACTTACAATTTTGGTAATAATACCAACTGCCAAATTTTATCTAGCTGGCTTCTTACATTTTTGAAGGGTCGCGGTGGCCAAGTGGTAAGGTCTCGAGGCCGGAGAGTTCCAGGTTCGAAACCCAATTCCACTGAAGATCCGTCGTGTATTGGGATTGTTGCACGAATCTGACGTAGGGGGTCAAACGTCCTCTTTCTGGTTTTGTGTGGAAGTTTGGAGAGGGGGTACCAGCTCAGGTGTTGTTCTCGACATCTGACTGCGGTTCAAAATTACAAGATCCGTCCAAAAATAGCTCTCATGTTGCTTCAGAAAACGGGACGTTAATGAAACTGAACTGAACCAAACTATAACTTGGATTTTTTGAGTGACAGACTTCCTTTAGAAGAATCTACACTATTAAAATTTGATTGTATGTGTGTATGTATGTATGTATGTGAAGCTATCTTCTCACGAACCGCTAAACGGAGAAGCGCACCGAAAGTACCAAAAGATGGGGAATAATCCATTTTGACCATTTTAATTCCAAAATTATAATTAGTGAAAAAGATATTAAATAAAAATTAATTTACATTACTTTTCATTGTTGCAACGCAATTCAACCCGTTTTCTTTGTTTAAATAAATATTTAACATTGTTGAAAGCTGCAACAACACAATATGGATCTCTCAACAGTGCAACAATGCAATATGGATGACGTTGTGTGCAGGTTTTGGTAACTGATACAAAGAAACAGGGAAAATTAAATCGCTCAAATAGGGTTCGTACTAAAAATGTTTTCCGTGAGGTTTAACTTTGAGATTTCATGTATACAGTGCATCTTGCTTCATGCTTATATAAACTGGAGGTGGGCATATGAAAAAATATGGACCCCGAGCAACGCCGGGTTTTCTCCTTCTCTCCGTACTAAAGTCAGACAAAAAAAATAATTCCGGAATCGGAATTTAAAAAAAAAACGATTTTTTTGTATTTCTTTGTGATTTTTTTTAAGTAAGTCGATTTTGACGCGGATGGAATGTTTGAACCGATCTTTTCTGCTTATTTATTTAGGAGAGTATGTTGGGCATGTGTCACGTGACCTCACCTCTTCTCCCCGCCATAAAATGACGCATTATTCGAGATAGATCGTGTAACGCTGGGCCACATAGCTAGTTTGACTTAAAATTTTATGTAAAACTGCAATTTTAAAATAAAGATTGCATAGCAAATCTCATCCATCTGTATTGTTGCGTGTTTGATTTATTGTGTTCACAGACAGACAGAATTCTAATTCTTTTTCTGAATCAGGGAGGCCTAAACCGTACAAAAAAAAATACCAAGTTCGAATTTTTTTGACAATTACCATACTTTCTTTTCGTATACTTCATATACCAGAAGGTGAAAAAAGTTACGAAGATCTCCTTATTTCCACAAAAGTAATGTATCTCTCCTTGAAAGAGCGCAAAGAAATCATTCAACGAGTCAGACATTGAAATGACTCCTTCCGACATTTGGGTACCATCTCTTTCCTTAAACAAATAATATCCATCTCCAAATGATAGCGTACCATCGGTAGACATTAACGAAAGTATTCGGGTGTGGGTAATACCTTCCCGCGGCAGCTGAAGAACTGGTCACTTATTTTTGCCCGAGCAGAAGTGTTTGTCACTGGATAGAACTTGAAGCAGGCTTTTCTGCACCTTATTAGCAAGTATACGGAATCCTAATTAAAGTGCAATTCAGCAATAAGTTGTCTCCTGGCAGAATAACTCCAACTTAATTATGAGTTATTTCGGGCACTCTTTTCAAAATGCTGTCAAGAGCACTCAAGGATGCAATGAGGTTCGAACCCGGAGGACTTCCTGATTAAGGGGGACTTTCTCCCTCGA
>BGPR01000002.1:6169334-6354334 GCA_013235015.1 Araneus ventricosus | reverse complement strand
AAGCGAACGCACATCTTGGATGTTTCGACATTCGTCAATGTTTTGGAAGTAAGTCATTACTTTCCACATTTTCACGTCTTTGCTGGAAAGTTTGAACAACTCATAAACTCTTTTGCAGCTCATACAATATTCCCCATAAACTTGCTCCCACTTTGCATAAGTCTCACCATAGGTATCGCCATGCCTTTTGCAAAATTTGATGTAGATTCTCTGCCATAAAAAATTGCGAAGACACCACAGTGCACATATATTTCAAAGCTTCTCTGTAGATAAACTGTGGGAGTCTTGGAGCTTTCAGAGCATGCGTGAGAGGATTGAAGGTCAATATCTACTACGTGTCTTCTTTCTAAGTGCTTTAGCTTTGAAGGTAGGGCCCCTGTCTCAGTACTCTTTGATCACACCTTGTATTAAAGTATAACTTTACTGCTTCAATAAAATTAATGGATACTACTAATTCACTTGCTTCCTTACTTAAATTCTTGTATCCAACGCCTGTGGCAGCTATAGTAATTATTGATCCTTAATAGCGATCGTAAGTAAAGCTATTAAGCTGTTAAAGGGTTTAGCCTATCTAATTTGTATTTTTGAAAAAACATCGTTAACTATATACCCTATGCATAGTAGCCAAACTCAATACACTTTATTTGCTCACTGAAAGTAAGCGTTAATGAAACAGTAAAATTATGAGCGCAAAGATATTGAATAGTTTTATTTTTTATCGAAATATTTAAGCTTTTTGAAAGCGATTATTTCTATTTAACGAGATTAATTCTGTTTGCCGAGATTAACACGATCTTTGTCAAATTGAGTGTAAAAATAAACTGTTAATTCCAATTTTCACTCGTGAGCTATAAAATTTTCTTCAAAAGAAAGATAAAACAATATTTTTTAAAATAATTTATTTTAAAATCGGCCTGAATTTTTAACCCGCACATTTATATTTTCTGTGTGCTATAATCGATTTATAATAAATAAAATAGTTAATTATTTTCAAAAACTTGAGAGATCCCATTGTTTTGTATGCTGTTGTTTTCTGAGTGCAGATTTGGATATAGAAATAGAACTTCTTCCTCTCTCTCTGATGCGAAGATTCTGAAATAAACATAAATTAAGCAAATGGTTCAAAACTTTTACTATACTGTATCTGACCTTTTTCAAATTGAGTGTGAAAATAAGTTGCTATTTGTAATTTTTCACGCTTGCTGCTTACGCTTCACTTCAAAAGAAAGATTCAAAGAAACTGATTTTAAGTATTCCTTGAAAAATTGAAATTATTTTACATTTTCACACATATTTGTATTTGATTTTGTGGTTGATTTTTAAAATGAATCAGAAAGTTAAAATCTATCAAAGTATTCTAGTATGTCTCTCAAATTGAGTGTTAAAATAAATAACTAGTTACAGTTTTTTACCCATGTTTCAGAAGTTTTTTCTCAAAGGGAAGATAAAGAGGACACTGTTTCTTTAAATATTTCTTTTAATATTAGCTGTATATTTTGTGTGTGCATTTGTTTTCGTTTTGCACGAAAATTTTCATTTATTTCTTGTTATTGTTGTATCAACGGAAGTAAAACAAGAATAGATTTTAATTTCTTATTTACATCCCATCAGTTTAAGAACAAAAACTTTTTAAGGTCTCTTTGAGTAATGTCCTGTTTCTATATTCGCTGAGATTCAAATAGAGAATTGCCCCTTTCTCTGAAACGTATTTCCATCTGCTTATCAGGTGTAGTTTTATTTACTTCCCGTTTTGAAGCAAAACGAGAGGTATTTTAGGACGGACCTCATAATTTTGAACCGCGGTCGGGTGACGAGGACGACACCTGAGCTGTCACCCCTCCATACTTCCACACCGCACCAACGGGAGGACGGTTGACCAACTATATCTGATTACACTCTTTAATTTGTTAAATTGCATGTAATTTGAAAATTGTAGAGTTTTAGAGATATTCAAGAAAAACTACAAAAGGGGAATGAAATCCAAGATGCACGATTTAGCGTGAAGCGGGCCCCATGCATGGCGTATCTTCAGCAGAATCGGGTTTCGAACCTGGAACCCTCAGGACCGAAGCCGAGACCTTGCCATTAGGCCACAGCGGCCATCTGCTTACCAGTCAATCATTGGAGTTAAATATCCTTCCGCTGGTGTAATGTGGAAGTTTGTAGATGAGGCTGCTAACTTAGGGCCTCATTTTCTTCATCCTAGCTGCCCACTCCAAAATAGCTGCGTGTTAATTCCGAAAACGACGTTAATCAAATTATACCATAATAAATACCATACAATATAACAGTAAAAAAGTATCAATAGCATCTTCGACTTCTTTTCTGTTATAATCGGAGAGAGATCTTAATAATCTTAAAATAAATTTCTAGTTACAATTTTTCACACATGCTACTTAAGATGCTCTTCAAAGAGAAGAAAAAACGAAAACTATTTTTTAAAGATTTCTTTTTAACTTAGCTTTCATTTTTGTACCTGTATTTGTTTTGTATTAACATTTGTATTTGTTTTCTGTAATTGATTTATCGAAGGAAGTAAAACTAGAATAGTTTTTAATTCCCTTCTTTCATTCCTGCAGTTTAGCTTCAGAGGTCTTCTATCCTGTTGTTATCCTCGCTGCGATTCGGATACAGAGCTTGTGAATTGCACTTTTCTCTTGAATGTTTTGTTCCATCTGCTTATCAATCGATGGGCCGGGGGAAGATCGAACTGAATACATAAAGCAACCTGTTCTTCAGGAGGGATAGGAATCCATTATCCTTCAGCCCAAGGAACCAGAACAGTGGCGGACATTATGCAAACGAAACTTTCCAAATGCGTATTTCATAGCCAACAGCGGGTTTCCTGCCGATAATCGTATCAGAGCGCATTAGCTAACCAGTAATATTTTTGGGTTCGGAAATTTTCGAAAATATGCCGTTTTGCGGCTTAAAGTCGGATAAAATATTTTTCTTTCGCAAATCCATTATCAAATCTCTCTATCCGAGGGACTTTGCAGCCGCGACTAAAGGAGGGTCATCAAAAGGATGGTCTTTGAGCTGTCCTTTCCCTCTTTCGTTCGATGTTCAGCATCGCCTTATTATGATATTCAAGGACAAAGTTTTGTGCCAGGGATTTTTTGAAACGCTGAAAATGATTCCATTAAAATTGGGATTTTTTTGTTTCTCTGAAAAATTAAATTAGCAATTTTACCTATTTCATTTTATGTTAATCGTCGATTTATTAGGAAAATGTCGGTCAAAATTTGAAAAAATTTGGTTAAAATTTAGTGCCGAGAAAATATATTTAAATAATAGGAATAAAGACAGTTAAAAGGTAGAGTTTTATTTTGGTTTCTGGGAAAATGTTATTATGGACAGAATAGAATTATAAAGCGAGATGAATATTCGATTAAATGATGCAATTCGATTAATTGCTTGGAATGATAATGCTTACAATTTAAATGTAATATGTTTTATTTTCTGCAAAGTAAGATATGAAGAAAATAAATGAGATATTAATTATAAGTAGTATTCAATATAGTTTATGATACCATTATAAAATGCATACGATATTTTATTTTTATTGCGCAAATTAAATTATAGGCTTACAAAGATACTCTTCATTTCGGATTAAGAGGGTTGAGGTGGAAATAAATAAAAATAAGAAACAGAAAAAAATATTTTTTCTTGCTTTTGAATTTTCCCGTTGAACTTTCAAAACAATGATATAAAAAATACACTTTAACAAATATCGGTTGAAATATTTAAAAAGTTTGTTATTCATTTTAATAAGAGGAAAATAACAATACTATAAAGATAATGATAGTGTTAGTTTTTATTTTGTCATCTCAAAACACAGTTTCGCACAACGTGGCCTAATCTGGCTTTTCCGCCAAACAATGCAAACAACCACACCTCTCGACAGAGTTTATTTTTGTGACTTTCGTGTGAAACGACTTCGAAATTCTCCTATGCACTTCCTTTAAAATAAAAAAGTTGATGTAAATTTTATGAAAAAAAGGAGAGAAAAAAATTAAGAAAAAATCGTATTTTTGTTTGCTTTGGGTTTGAAAAATTACTGCGCTCTATTGATAATGTCCGATTTTTGCAGCATTCATTTGTACAACCAATGTTATATAATTATGTTTTCACTTTAAAAGCAAATATTAAATAAAGGATTGCGTTTTTTTACACTTTTATTTATATTACTGTTAATGGAGCTAAAAAATTTCTAATGAAGCAAATCAATATTTACATTAAAAGATTTCGATTTTTTATTATTTCGGTTTTTCAAATTTTATTATATCCTTCGGTGTATTAAGACGCTTACCTATTTTCGTGAGAATAAAAGGATTATTTAAAAAGCAGTCGCACGTAGTTTAATTTAGTTTAGTTATATTAACGTTCCGTTTTGAAGCAATACTAGGTATATTTTGGGTCGAATCTCGTAATTTTGAACCGCGGTCAGATGACGAGAACGACATTTGAGCTGGCACACCCCTCTCCACACTTCCGCACCACACCAGGTGGGAGGACGTTTGACCCCCTACGTTTGATCTAGCGTTCAACGGGACCAATACACGACGGATCTTCAGTAGAATCGGGTTTCGAATCTGGAACCCTGAGCCTCCGAGGCCGACCACTAGGCCACCGCGGACTCACCCACATGTCGTAGTTACTTTAATTTATCTTGAAAGTATATTTAAATATATTTTATAAAACTCAATCTTCAGAGGTTGGATGCATTGGAATCTCGAAAAATAAACTAAAAGAAGGATGCAACCTTGAAAAATCAATCAATGAATGAATCCATAACAAAAATCAATGAATGAATATTTATAACCATACTTAAATGCTAATTATTACGAAATTTATAACAGTTACATATTTGTGAATGAATATGCTATACAGGCTTAAGCGCTCCTATACCTTCTTAGAGTGCTCCGAAGGTCAACAATAGGATAGAAGTCTCGAGAATTTGAAAGACAGCCCATTAATAAAGTTGTCTCCTGTTCGAGCGAGATATTATATAACTATCTAATTCTATGAAGTCGGGTATTACCATTCAGCAGCATAAATTAAAGACCAATTGTGCTCATGCATAATGGACTCGTATAAGGATAGAGTTAGAATGGTAGATAGGGCCACAGTAAGTGACATTGGGAATGAATCTGCTTAAATTCGGAGAGACCTTGGAAAATGCTGCTGTTGCCTATGGGTCTCGTAGCAGGAGCAGAGGGACGGTTTAACGCAAGATTTCATTAGTGAATTACATATTATGGTTATACAAACAAAGCGATATTAAATGATTCTATTAATATTGAGCTGCGATGTTCACTTTTTTATTAAAAGAACATTTTGGAATTATATTTTAATAAAATGGAAATATGAAATCTCTCTTAGCAGACTTCATGAAGACGTGAGTGAATTATGATTTTCGGGAATTTGTAACGGGTAAGAATAAAATAGACTTGTGAAAAATTAAAAATTTGCATGCAGGGTGCTTCGAAAATTCGGAGAAACTTCTAAAATCAATCATTCGCAAACGAATAGAGATAGAAAGACGCTGTTTGCACAGAAAGAAAGGAAATGAAACCAGATATGTTTGGTTATGAAACCAAAATTAATTGGTTGCATAGTTTACAATTTAAACCAACAGATAGCTCTGAAGCTGTTGGAGCTGTGCATTAAATAGGATGAGACGATGGTCGGATTGCGTCGTCCTCCAATCGAGAATTTATTTGTCAGACGAAGTTCAAAATTTTTTCACAGCATTAAGCAACATTTATGTTGCTCATGCGTCCTTCATACCATCAGAAATGGAGCTTAATGCTGCAAAAAGTGTGGTTTCTTGTCTGATTAGTTGTACTTCTGAATGAAGGACGGCACAAATGGCTCTAAACGCGGGGATGCAGGTAGTGCAATGTAACGTAAAAACACTGAATATTTATAACCCTTTATTTCACTCATCGTCTTATCATATTTAACACATCGTTCCCACAACTGCAAAAAGTTATATAAGAAGAAAATCACTATCAGTTGAAAAATTGTCTATCAAAATACAAACTTCCAACATGGGCACAATTAGATATCTATGAGAAAGAAATTATAGCCGATATGAAAATTAATTATTCTCACATTAACATAACAACTAAATGCAACGCTGAAGGCAATCGTTTTTTTTTTTTTTGCTTTTGCTTTTCAATAAAGTTTCACACATACTCATCCAACCGACAGGGTGCCGTTTAGGCTCCGAGTTCGGGGGTATGCTGTGGTATTATGTTCCGTTAATAAGATTTTAATCAGGCTTTGTTCAATTTTATTTTCATTGCTTTGAAATTGTTTTGAACCTCTACTCTATCATTCTCTTTTAGATATTTTTAAATATTTTTAGCATTTGCATTTAGTATCTTATTCTACTTGAAACTTTAATTCTTTCCCTTTTATTTGGGCTTCCAGTTTTTGAGCGAACAGTTCTAATCCTCACCATGTGTTTGGTGCAGCATAGCCAAATCTCGCTCTTGCGACATTAAATCACAACTAACAACAACAACAACCGACAACTACAGAACCATCTGCCGGTTCAATAAAGCTATGCAACCAAAAAATTCGGGTTCCATTATATAAAAAATATTTGGCTCCATTTCCATCCTTTAAGTGCAAACGGTATCTTTCATCTTCATTCGTTTGGGAACTATTGATTTTTAAAGTTGCTCCTAGTTTCTGAAATACAATTACGTACATATAAACGAGGATTCTATAGTTGAAATACTATTTAACATATATTAAGGTTATTTTTGATTTATTTAATAACAAATCACTGCTTAAAAATGTTTTTAATATTAGATAGTTCTTTATTCATCTTTATTTATAAAATCAGACGTTGTTGCTCTTTAAAAATTCATAATTCTCAAAAACGTTGCGGATTTCCCTAGTGGATTTTGTCAAAAAAAAGAGGTAATTGTTCTAGTCACGGAAATAGTAATCAAGTGTAAGAGTTGGTGTCGAGAGTTTAGCTCTAGAGGAACTGCTGCTGCAATGTCGATCGTTCTCACAACAATGGATGTTCAAAAGATGAACGGGCGATGCAAACATTTATTACGGTAAAACCCCGATTAACCTAACTCGGGTTATCCGAAATGCCTCTGAAATCGCAAATCCAAAATACACGTACTGTACTGCACGGAAATAATCGCGAAGGCCAGACTTTTTTGCAACGAGATCCTCACTTTTTTCTTTTAAGCCTCTCAAAGAAGGTCAGTGATTAAATTTAGAATGCTGAAATTAAAATTAATGGATATTAACAATATTAATTAAGATATTGTTTAACTTTTCCTGTCAGACGCATTGCGGCCGAACTCGCCGGTGTGAATATTGCTCCCGACGGAGGGTTAACTTTAACCCTTTCAAGTTCACTACATGTTTCGTTCTTAAAATTACTAAATTTACTTCAAATCTGAGCATTAGACATGTAGCTGATCATAAATATATAAAGGAAAAAAATTTAACATTTTTTATTTTCAAGAAATTTGTGATTTTACAGTGAAACCAATGAAGAGTAACGGGCTATTTTTCCTCCGAATAAATTATCATCGAAATGCAATTTAAATTATGTATTTAATTTATAAGTGTACGCGAGTATTCGGGATATTCAACCGTCATAAAATTCATTATTACTTTCGAAGAGTCAATTTTAGAAAATATCAATTTGTGCAAGAACCCTCATCATTTTGTTTCTCTCAGAGATCAAAAGCGATTTAGCTCTTGCAATGCCGCTATCTTTGGGAATACTAACGGTATTGAAATGGAATTTTTATATAAGTTTGCCTATGTACCTTGCTTTTAAGTTATGAAAGAAAAATTACGCTACGTTTCGCCCATGCAAAGTAAAAAAATGCTCAATATGTGGTTTCACAGCGAATCCAATGAACGCGAAAGGGTTAATCAAGAACATGATTGTAGCCTACAAAGAGAGTTCGAATTCGTTTCACACTCGAAACATTTCAGAATTACATATACTGTAACTATGTATAATAGACGTTCATGGCTTAACCGAAAAAATCGTTATCCGACACCGCTTCCCCTCTTTCGATCGGTTAATCGGGGTTGTACTGTATATCTGAGGAATTTTCTTATTATCCAAAGCAATATTGGCCTCGGCAGCGTTTCAGTCTCATAGTCGCTCCAAGAGAGGTTAAGAAAATGGTTTTAGATGATCAGAGAGACACGAAAATTAGTTACAAACAAAATTTCCCTCTAGGTAATGAAAACTCAAATCGTCAATTCGGAAGAAGCTGCGTGATATATTCTTACGCCTAAATATTTCTGAATATGATTCCGATGAACTGAAAAGTAATTGACATATTTGAATAGAATTAATTTATAATCCTGACGAAAAGAAAAAATTCACCACTCGTAAAAAGATGGTTAAGATAGATCACAAAGACACCAAATGAAAATAGAGTAATATACAGGGAAAGGAAAGCAGTGAATTTGAAAAATTTACCATTAATTGTACCGATACGATTCCATTGCGCTGAAAATTAATTGACATATTTGAAAATAATTAACTCCTTGCCCTAACGCAGAAGAAAAAATTCTATTGGTAGAAAATCTTAACTACCCGTAAGAAAAAGGTTATAATCAGAAAAAAACCCAAATGAGTCCTCAAGGAAATGAAAATACTAAACTAGAAATATTTCTGTTTACTGCGCTAACTATTAACTTCTATTGGGAAGCTAAGCTGGAGATGGAAGTTATTTACTTTTTAAAGAAATGAAATTAATGAATCTCTCAAAAATAAAACCAGAAGAAAAACAAACCCCTTTTACACAAAACTTCTCGTAAAATCTCTCGCAAACATCGAGAGCGAATTTAACCAACACGCCGTTCAACTCCATTCCCAACATCCTACGTCTCTATCCTTTTCTTCCAAAGTATCTTTATAACAAAAACAAATATCAAGACGCCATTGTAAATTTGTTCCTTTCTCCTCGAAGGCATGCAGCTTCCGACACGCAAATCTGGGTGAAGCTAAGCAAATAATTTTCCATTTGTCATTGATTCAGGACAGTTTTCCGGAGTTAAGTTCCCTCTGGGGTCTGCGTGAGAGTTGCCCAGATGCAACAAGCGAGCCATCAGCGCTCCTGCAACTCGGGATCATCACGAAGCTGTATCGACGTCACGTGCGAAGAAATCAAATCTCCCGCAAGATATTTCGCCGCACCTCTCGATCTTCAGACAAGTTAGACAAGTTTGGTGTGCAGTCGGAATGTTCAACTGCAAGTGTTGAACATTGCCAGTAACTTCGATTTAATTTAGGAAAAGTGACTTGGCTTGCTACTTGTCTTGTCAAGGGTTTTAGATCCTTATATGTGATTTAATTTTTAGGTTACAACTAATCTGGAGTTTATGACTATTAAAGTGTCAGTTAAATATGATGCCTGTATTCAGAACTTTTTCGTTTCGTAGTACGTTATTTCTACAGGCTATTTAAATTTCGTATGGATGAGTTTATTAATTTGCGCGTTTTTGACTGAATAGCACAGTTTCAAACTCGGATATATATCGATGTGGTTAACGATTTACTATATTGATAAAGGTTTCTTTTTCTGGAGGTTGCTAACCTGAGTGCGATCGCATAGAAAAATGTTGGGGGTTATGGAAATTCTGGCAGGATTTTTTTCTCTAAATTTCTTCAACACTTATAAGCAAAAGTAGATTTTAAAAAATCATCTTGATTTTAAATAATTCTTGAATAAAAATTCTCCCGAGACGTAAATCTTAAGAAACTGGAATACAATCACTGAATTTAAAAAAAGTAATAACCATAAACACATCTCCCGCCCTGCCTAGTCATCTAGGTTCTGGATGACCGGGTCGCCATGATAATAACTCGGGTTCTGTGGTTAGTTATAATATGGCCATGAATGGCCCATGCATAAACTCTCCAGAAGGAGGTGCGTACCGTCATTGGAAATGGAGTTAACACTACCACACCACCATTTCGCCACCCTCCAGAGAAGCAAGTACCTACTTACTTATCCTGCAACTTCTCTTCCTCATATTTAAGATGTTTCCCAGGGGGATAAAAAGTAATAATCACAATCACAAACGAATTACTCCGACCAGCCTAGGCATGTGGATCCAACATGAATGAACCAGGCCGCCGCGACAATTAATCGGGAACTGTGGCCCCCGCATAATAGCCCCATTACGAGCGGCTCACGCGACGACCCCTCAAACAGAGGTACGACCCACAGGTTCTCATCCTCATATTTGAGGTGCCCCCTTATGTAGGTTTAAAAAAGGAATAAATGCTACAATATATGAGTATTAATTTCTTTCAACACAAGAGGAATTGAAAGAAATTCTAAATTAGTACTAATTGAAACACTGAAATGCAAAAAGTACCTTCTATTCTTAATTAAAATATGACCAACGTGAAAGCTTTGTTGGTTTTAAAGTGTTTGACAAATGTGATGTGCTACAGTCTAAATATTCAAATCAATGTGTTAAACATTGCCAGACATTTCAGCCGGTAGTTTCCGGGAGTTTGATTTAGGAAAGATCGTTTGATTCTTTAGGTATTATGTCAAATATTTAGATCGTTATTCGTTATTTAATTTCTATGTTAAAACTACTCTGGTAATTCTGAATGTATTCAATTTGTAGTTAAATGTGAAGACTGGTTTAATATGAATAAATCATGTGAGAAATCTATGCTTCTTTCTTCGAAGGATAGTTGGAAATTCGTTAGAATGAATTAAAGTAAGGGTTTTTTTTATCACTGTCTCACTGTAAAACAGTGTTAATAGCAACGAAATAGTGCTATTTTCTTTGAACAGAGTTGTTAATTTGAATAACTTTTTACTAACGAGGCTTTGTTACTTGACGTATGGTTTTTTCACTGAATGCCTTCCTTTAAATAGCAAAGATTCATTAAAGTTGGTGCCTTTATCGGGAATTGTTGCAGAAAAACTTTGACTCACAGTTAACCCTTAAAAGTCCGATTTTTTAAAATTTGATTTTAAAATGCTTTTTAACTTTCATTTCTTGAATAAAACATGGGAATAATACTTTTAAAAAATCCTATTTTGTTTTAAGTATGGTTTATGGCTAAAAACTAGTTTTTTAACAATTGACAACACTGGGCTTTATTTCAGAAAAACATTTCCATGATAAAATTCTATAATGTCAAATACAGATGAATTTTAATAAATAATAATACGGATAAGGAATTTCTTTCAACATTGTAGAATGAAATATGGTATTCTCAAGCAAAGCTAAAAAGATGCAGCCTCAAGTGAAAAACACTAATCTATTTTTATTTTTTTTTCAGCATTCAGGTTGCCATCCATTTGCTGTAAATTGTTTTAATAAAAATTTCAGTATGCATCCTATTGGCAACAAGAGGCATTATAGCTTCAGTCTTATTCTCAAGATTTTAGAAGACAAAATTGGGCATATTGCTTAAAGGCAACACTGGGCCTTAAGGGTTAACTACTAGTCTTACGATGCTGAACCTGATTAATGAATTTAAATTTGCTGAGAATCATACGACATGACAATTCTTGGCAGCTCCAAAACCTACCGACATTGACCTTGTGAACCTGGATATTTGAGGCCCTAATCGTAACCACTACACGATCCGAGATAGCATTAATTTTTTGGAGGATTTTGAGAAAGGTCTGCATGTGCGCCAATAAATATAACATAACACAGGATATATACACTTAAGAAAGAATGAAATATAAAAAAAGAGTTGCATTTGGTAGCAAACATAAGGGTACTATAAGTGTATAGAGTTATAATAGGCCTAATTTAAAATATTAGAATACACAAACATTACAAGATCTAGAAAATTTTTTAAACGTTTAAGAAAAAAAAAAGAAAAAAGAAATGATTGTAAATAAAGCAAATTTTTCTTTCAGGAACAGTAGAATGTAAAATATTTAAATTAGGTCACACAGATATATCTTGCGACAGATTTTCTTTGTAAGGCTGTTGTTAAGCTATTTTTAATGCAATAATGATAAATACAAAGGCTTTAAAATTTACAAACTCATGTGATATTATGTCTCATACTGCTCCCTGTGATTTTACTTTGCATATCATCAGTGACTATACATCAGCCTCGAAAGTCTTATGACAAAAATTTTAATCTTCCTTATATGAAGTAAGAACTATCGAGTTCGATACATTTTGTTCATTACATTGTATATTTGATTAAGGTGACCGCCTACGTTAGGAACAAAATTTATGAAAAATTGCATATTTTAATAATTTTTTGTTTATTTTATATGCATTATCAATTATAAACACAAAAACACCAAAATGTTTCTTATAAATATAATAATTTTTGAGAAATATGGGAATTTGTAGCACGGTTAACACCCTACACCAAATTGTAATGCAGCAATTCTATTTTTCTTTGCACACAAGTTATAGAGGATAATGACCTACGAAATTAACTATAATCTAAGAAAAATATTGAAATGCAAGCAAATTCGGGGTAAAAATATGTGCAAATGTGCATTTTCCTATTAATTCACAACTTTATTTTTCTAAAAACACCTGTAAATTAAAAAGTATTTCAGGAACAACAAATATTTTAGTACATTTCATTGCTTATATTATTTTAAACATGTGCTGAAAATTTCCAAGTGAATATCTCTATTAGATTTTGAGATATAATATTAATGGTGGGAAAATTTTATCAAAAATACAGTTTAGAGAAAATTGCATTTAAAGATTTACTTTAATGTAAAAACATGGTTCCTTTTGTCAAAAGAGTTTAAAATTCACCAGGATGATAGATCAAACCTTTTTTTTTTGACTCATTTTGCAAGCATTTCTTCTTGCGTTGGGCAGAAAGTGTTTTTCGCTGTGTTTTTGCTGTAGGCAAAGAATGGCTTTTCGAGTCATGAATTCGCTCCTTTTCAATTAATGTCAATCCACTTAGCATATGACTTCCAATCCTCAAATTTAAATAGTTTAAAACTGATAACGCACCATTTGTACTATCATTAAACTGAAGTACAGACATAAATACTTACATACAGACATAAGTATCTCTTTATTTGTAACTTCTGTTTTCCAAAAATAAGAAAAAATAAATTATTAAGTACCTTTATCTTATTAAGTACTTTTAATTCAGCAACAAAGTATTTCCATCTATCCTAAAATCTGAAATTGCCTGGGAACAAAGGAAAATGCTAGTCTATTCAAGAAATGGGATTTTTTATGGGAATGGATTTATCTACTGAGTATTCATGTCGGAAGTAGCTTTATATTAATAAGAAAGCATTCAAAAGCAATAGAAAATGTTGAAAAATTGAAAAATAATTATGTCTATTTATAAAGTATTTTGCCATGTTCTTGCATTTCAACGTCTTTCCCTACAATAAAGCTAAATTATGACATTTTTCGCATTCAGTTATCTAAGGCTGTCGAATCTATAGCCAGAGTTAACATTAATATTTGCAGACTTGATTCAAAATTTTAAACTTTTATTAATTCAGAGTGTCCCAGAAATGTGCAAGCACTTTGAATAATATTACATGAAGAATTAATAACTTATATCTAAGTTCATATATCATTTTAATTAGCACAAATGTTGAATCTCAACTATGGGAAGTGGTCGATATCATCGAGGCGCTGCTGATGACGTCTACTCATGGAATTGTAAACATCACTAAACATGTCGATTGACATTTAGATGCATTCTCTTTCAATGTCTGATCTCAACTTTACGATTGTAGCTGGTCTTGAACAATGGACATTACGTTTCAGTTATACTCTCAAAAAGAAATCCATTTGGAGTTAGATCCTGAGAGCGTGGAGGAAGCTCGTTGCTCACTCTTCGCCATAAAACCGTTTTCCTAACCGTAAATTATATGAAGGTTGGTCTTCAATAAATTTATAGTTGAAATTAATTAATATATTCATTCCGATCAAAATTAATGTAATATTCAATTCGAACTCTGATATTTTGATTTATTTTATTAATTGTTAATGTAATAGTGTGCATACGTTTTGTCCATAAGAATTTCTAACTAAAGATTTTGTAATTTTTTATGCGAGAAGATTCTTTGCATTTATTACAATTCCTTGAATTGTAATAAATTGAAGAATTTCCTCGCATTTATTAAAAATTTATAAATTTACAATCGTTTGTATTATTCCGATATCCATAAGCATTAATCTTATAAATGGGAAATTATTTTTTTGTTTAATCAAATTCAATTATGTTATCACCATAAACTACAGGTTAGAAATTCAATTATTCTTATTTATTATGACACGTAAAATTTAGTTGTATTTAATTTAACATAGCGAAAGAAAATATTGCAATTAGTTGAAAAGGATTTGATTCAAGAATGCTTACGTTCGCTGCACGCTATTTGACAAAATGAATTCTTAATTTGAATTTATTTTTGGTTTGTTGAATCTGTTTCTAAAAAAAAGTAAAGCCAAAAGAGTTACAAGAGTTAACGATGAAACGAAAAAATGAATCATAGAAAGATAAATATCCGTCAGAATAGCTTTTGAAAACGAAAAAATGAATCATAGAAAGATAAATATCCATCAAAATAGCTTTTGAAAATTTGCGTTAGAATGTATATTTGATTTGAATAAAATTCGAATGTAAGTAATTAATCCAAATATTCGTTTAGAAATATTTAAGCCTTTAAACAAAAATGAAAGCTATTCAAGAATTTTCGATGATAATTCGAAAATTACATCAATTGTTTGCGTTTTCTGTCATGTATATTTACTGAAGCAGATGAGAAAGATATTGTGAATGTAAAATGAAATCTTATTAATTTTTTTGCACGAATTTATATTTGTCGTGATCAGCACAAAAGAATACAAGATCCAAATATGAAATCTGTAAAATGATATCCATATTTCTGGAAATTTTTTCATTGGAAATGAAATTAATATGATATCGAACTGCAGTATAATTTTTGATTTATTAATGCCCTAAATAGTAAATGACAAAATGTTCAATTTTCCTATGTTTGCCGATTAAAACATCTGCAAGCATATTTCTACGTGATCAAACTGAATTCTTGTTAAAGCTACTTTCGTACTTTTTAATATAAAAGAACATTAGCTATGAACATAAAGAGAGTAAGAATGAAATCGGATCTTTTTTTTTATCACGGCATGTCGGTTTAGCTCTAAACTCACGACACTTCAGGGATACATTGGAACTGCTATTGGAAAACGGTCAATTGATTAGTCGCGGTAGATTTGGAGTTAAGATGTTTAACTTCACCATTCGTCTATATCTAAATTAATAAAACTGTTTCTTTTTTGCTTGAACGAAATAATACTTCTAAATTAATGAAAATATCTGTAAGCATGGCGGTCTAATTCTTCATCTGTTGAAATTTTCAAATAAAATTGCACAAAGCATCAATAAATATACGTGCAAGATATAATTACAGAAATTGAAATTGGAATTGTTACTTTATTGCTTAGAAAAATTCTAAGCCGCCTTAAACTTTTTCGACTCGACTTGTGCATGATTAAAATTTAACTATGAGAAGAAGTTTAATTCAATGTTGACCAAAAATGTAAAAGAGGGATTTCGTTAGAAGTCTAGTCTATTTGACTTGAGTCTATTTGACTAGTCTATATGCCCATTGGGGCTGAAAACGTTAAGATTCGTTATAAAACAAGCAGAGAGTTTTATGTAAATGTGTTTATATTTGTTTTCAAGCAATTTAAATAATCTTTTGTGTAATTTAGTTTCAAACTTTAAAACTTACATAAACTTTACTTAAAATTAAAAGAAATTAAATTAAATTCAAAATTAAAATTAAATTAAATTCAAAATTAAAATTAAATTAAATTCAAAATTAAAATTAAATTAATTTAAATTCAAAATTAAAAGAAATATCATAGAAGAATGGGAAAAATATTGGCTTAGTTATGACTCCGAATCTGGAGACGTATTAGAGATTTTTTTTAAATATATTTCCTAATTGGGCAAGGACCATTTCCTTACTATCTTAATCGTTTCAAAATTCTTAATTCACCACTTTCTATCTGTAAGAAAATAGGGGTGCAGATCACTATGTTTTTGATTGCATCCACACTGAAAGGTATAGTCTTAAAAAACCATCAAATAATTTTATAAGAGAATGGTTTAAATCTTTACTCTTTAACAAAAACGCAGCTTTTAAAATTCGCGACATATTCCCTGCAAGTGATAATATATGTAATCGACTTTCCCAAGTGTATCATGGGCATACCTGACTTTCTTTCTTTTTCCTCTTCTAAATTGTGTTACAGAATTCTGTTTTTTTGTATCGGCTTTTTTTCCCCTAAATTGTGTCATAGAAATTCTTTTGTTGTTTCTCTTCTTTTTCAAAATTGTTTCTTTTTTTAGATTGTTTTCCTGTTTCTATTTTCTAGATTATATCTCATATGTTTGCTGTTTGTATTTTATTATATTTATATTCACATTTGTATTTTGCATTGTATTACTTTTAATGTATTATTTTACTTATATTGATTTGTATCGTATTACCTAATTTTTTGCCTATTATTTTGTATTGTATTACTTTAATATAGGTAATGGAATTTTTCTTCCCGCCGACTCGTGACATGCTCTACACCCTTTGGGTAAGCAGGGACGGAGTGGGCAATAAAAAAAACTTTACTTAAAATATAAAATTCACTTCCTTTCATTATAAAAGTAAAGAAAGTTCTCAACAGTCGATTCCTGCTCACTTAATAATCGAGAAATTTGACGCACGAATTTAATTTTGGAATCCACTGGGTATTTTACAGGAAGAATAAAGGTCATGAGTAAGGCAGCGTACAATTTCACCGAAGAATAGTTACTTTCGTCATGTGACTGTGACGTCACTTGAATGGATTCAACCACATTGTATAATTTCGAACAGCATGAAAATTTAATATTGGCTTAATTTTATGTTTGTTTGGGAAATTACTAATTTTTCAGTATATTTCAAAAATTATTTTCCATTGATTTTTCAGTATTTCAAGGAAATAATCCATTACAAATAAGGAACTGAATATTCATATAATGAAGTTATTTTCAATAAGTAGATAAAAAACATTGACGAAAGAATAAACAAACAGAAAAAAGAGGGAAATAATGTGAAACTTGTCCAGTGACGTCACGTGAATTAATTCGACTACGTAGCATCATTTCGAACAGTATGAAGTTTTAGTACTGCCTTAAATTTAAGTTTATTTGGGAAATTACTAATTTTCCAGTATATTTTTTTTTTCAAAAATTATTTTGCATTGATTATCAGTATTATAAACAACTAAGCTATTACAAATAAGATACTGAATATTTACATAATAAGGTTATTTTCAATAAGTAGAGGCAAAACATAAATGAAAGAAAAAAATCTGGAAAAAAGATAAATCACGTGAAACTTTTTTATTTGCCAGATGGAATTTTCCCAGGATCTATTTGTTTATCTGAATAAACTATTGTATTTCTCGCAATCCAGTCGATTGCGTGATGTTTTGATGACAATATCAAAACAGGAGCAATTCTGGTTTCTCCAGAAACCATTATCATTTCACGATAGCGTTGAAAACATAAAATCTTGATTCGAAGGCGATCTTAACGTCTTAAGTTTTTGACTAAAAAAACCCTCTTTCTTGTTCAAAATTTGTAACAGCTTTAAACAGCAGTTGTAACAGGAGTTTTGTTAAATAATGAAACTTCTTGTATGCGAATTTAAGGGGAAGAAATTAAAAAGAAGTTTAATATAAAACAATGTATGGAGTTGATGAATGTAGTTCCAATGAAATATTACCATAAAACAAGCTTATAATCAGATTAAATTTAGATCAGATTAAATCAGATTTTTAAATTTTTCAGATTTATTTAAAAACATTTATTACACTTGAACTAAACGTGTGAATTTATTATATATAAAAGTTTACGGAAATTGTTTTTTCTTTCAAAAATTTTTAACCTGAATGCAAAATTATCGTAGAAGGATATATAAAATCTGACTAATGTATCTGAATACTTGGTGTTAAAATGATTGTTAGTTATGCAACTGTCTTATATAGAGTATTCATGTTTAAAATTTCACTTTGAAATTCCTATGGAAGGAAAACTACCTGACCAAAAGTTACTGAAATTACAAATATTATAAAGGAGATAATGGGATTTAAAATCACGTAAAAACTATAATTTGTCAATATGTCAACTACAGTGGAGAATCAAGTTTCGTTATCCTGTTTTTCAGATACGAATCATTTTATTTTTCATCGGGAGATAAAATTCTAGCACCTCTCTTATATTATTTCCAAGTTTAGTAATTTTTGGTCCAGTAGTTTTTATTTTACAGGATGGTGGGTCAAAGTGAAATTTTAACTATGAACGATGTTCTTCAAAGAACCCTTACAAATTAATCAGAAGGAGCCAAACAATTTATAAACTTGAATACAAAAGAAAAGCATAAGAGGTTTTGATTCTGCAAATGTTTAAATAATTGTAAGAGCTGTACAATAGATCTTTTTTTAGGAAGAAAGGCATTTGTTATATATTTATACACACACGTTAAATATTTTTGTGGGGAAATTATGGATATACGAGAAAAATATATCGAAGCTGTTTATTTATTCAAATAAAGTTAAGAAAACCTTCAGAAAAAGATGAATCAACCTGGAATAAGTTTTTTTGAGGGATAAATTAAGTCCTGCATTTTCTTAAGCAAAGATTTCACATAAAAAAGCAAAGCACTAATTTTTAGTGTATTGCATAACGCCTATGGAAATAATAATAGAAAAAATGAATTGCAATGAGTTTACTTAAGAAAATCTATTGTGCTTTGGCATTCATAATATGTTCCTATAAAATAAAGACTATTGAATGAATTGGAGCGGATTTAGTTGAGAAAAGTCTATTGCCATTTCGTCTTTATCAAAGGTTCTTAAGAAGTCCTTTCGACTAATATTATCTCGAAAGCATTCAATTTAAGTTAATTCAACTCGTATAAATTTAATACTCAGACAAATTATTAACTCTAAGGAACACATTTTATTCCTTCGTGTCATCTTTTAAGACTGAACAAAAATACGAAACTTTGAAAGCAACACCTGTCATGACGGTTGTAAATTCAAAAGACGACTTGTAATGTTTTTAGATTAAACTCAGTGGATGCTGAATTCGTATTCTCGGCTAAATTTGTTGTAAATGCTTCATCAAGTGGAAACTCCAGTCAACCGATCGGATAAATGGAAATATATCCTTTTAATAAGTTTTCGTCTCTGGTAGAAGGAGTGGTTGTCCAGTTCAGGTGACTTTGTTGAAGCTGAAATGCAAAGGAGTGACATGTGTCTGTGACAACAAAACAGCTGGGGATTTCCACTTGACTGATATCCGTAAATAGTCAACGTTACAAGTTTTATTAACTCCATAATTCTTGTCCTCGTATAGCTTTAGAGCTGGAATGAAATTCGTTTTGTTTTAGAAATAAAATATTATAGTACTGTTCATTTTTTTCGTAAGATTTGAAAAAAGTCCCGCATTTTTTAAATCTGCCATGGGAGAGCAAATTTCATTATTTCAAAACTAAGACAATGGTAACAAAAATGAATTTTTAAAAAATTTCAAAAAGGAATACCAGATTAATATTAATTTTTAGTGCTGCTAGATGAAGATCTTATTTTTATGCATGAGAATTGAAAACTCTTTCTATATTGGTCAAAATTATAACAGTATGCTATCAATATTTTTTAAAGTAATAATTTCATTTCTCCTCTACGATCTGGGAAAATTGACTACTTTATAAACTGAGATAATGTTAATAATAATGAATGTTTTGAACTTTAAAGAGTGAAAATGTTAGATAATTGTTAATTCTTATTGCTAAAAGCTGAAAATGATTTATTGCCCTATAATGAAATAATTCATTGAAGCATTGCTCAAATTTATTTCAGTACGGTATTCTTCTTCTAAGTTATAATTCTTTCTAGATTAATTTTAAATATCTTTTACAACACAAGTTGTTTTTTATTTCTCTGAGTCATAATATTTAATTCCCTTCTTCATTTAGGTATAAAAACTTGTGACATTTTTACAGATTTAGGGAAATTAATTTGGATTTTTAAATATTTTGTCGGTGATAATCTGTTTAATGACGAAAGGAGAATTTTTTTAGACTCGAATAAATGCGCTGTTTAACAAAGAGTCTTGGGACGAAATCGATTTTTATTCGGTCTGTAAAATCTGACACTATTCCATTAATACAAAAGAACTGTACTTGTGTAGGCAGTGCTTTTGATTTTTGAAAAATTGATTTTCATACCGCCGGCAAAACTTAACAGTATTTTTAGAATGAGAAAAAACTGCAGGAATTGAGTGGGATGCGCTTTTGAATTTTTAGTGTAGAGCTGAGATATTTCATACATTTATCAGGTGAGAAATTTTGGTTTTGTTTAGAGAACAGAATAAATGACTTATTTGCACCCAACGCATGGTTTTATATAAAACCAGCACTGATTAAAAAATCACGTTGTGTTGATAGAATTTCTGCTTCTTAAATAAGTAATAATACGGTGACAATGAATAATAATAAGAACATGTTTAATTATGCCGTTTAGTGAATCATTTCTTTTTTTTCTTAATCAAATAGTTAGAAATGAATTAGCTAAAATCTACATGTAAATTATAGTACAGGCTGAAATGAAATGAGTTTTGCTTTTCTTCTCTATAATTCAAAAGCTGTATGTTTTACTACAGATATATCTACGAGAATATTATATAAGCATACATTTCCACTTGTAAGTTGTTTCTAAAAATAGAAACATGAAGTTAGAAACCAAAACATTTTACAAGAAATTGCAAAAAAACCCCATATAAAGCTAAAAGAATTTGAAAGAAGGTTGAATTGAAAAAAGAGCAAAGA
Organism: Araneus ventricosus; assembly: GCA_013235015.1. Lineage (NCBI taxonomy): Eukaryota > Metazoa > Arthropoda > Arachnida > Araneae > Araneidae > Araneus > Araneus ventricosus. Next base: position 6,333,428 of record BGPR01000002.1, on the reverse strand, counting down.
AACACCGAAAGAGAATAATAAAAAACACTGTTGGGAAAATATTACGTAAAGTTTGTAACATCAGTGTACGAGAATGCTTCTTTTTCTTTAAAATAGAAACGCTAGTTAACGATAAAGAAAATGTATTATTGATGTCTTAATAATAAGGAGAAGGCCTCGTTTTTCTTTAGGTTCCAAATTAAAATACATATAAAGAGGAATAAACGTAATTCATTTGTAGAAAATCTTTTTTTAATTTACATAATTGAGTTTTATTTCCTGTTTGGTTGTTTAAATATCATCGTACTTAAAGTTACACTAAATTATTTGGTTAAAGAATTTTTACTTCCAACTCGTTTCCATTGATTTACATGTTACTTTGTTTAGGCTACCATAAATTGGCCTGATGCCAGTATTTCAAGGGAACATTGTAAATTATTTTATTTTTTTTATTGAATTATATTCTTAAATTATCTATTAATTTTTTATCGGAGTCTAGGAAAAACATCAAAGTCCTTAATCACAGATATTTATATAAAGAGAAATTGTCACTTCAACTATTAGATGATAAGTTTTTACCTTTTATTTATAACTCTGAGAATCGCAATTACTTTTAACAAAGTAAACTAGCTTAACACTTTAACACCACACCAGCACCGCCGTCTCTTGAGCTCATGTGGCTCCTATCCGGTGTGGTATAGATGTAGGTGGATTTTATTGAGTTGCAAAAAAGAAATTGTATACAGAAGAATGGCAAATGAAGAAATTATATAGCTGGTGTTTTCACATAGAATTGACAGCAAAATAAAGGAATATATGCACTGTCTTGATTATCACAGTGTGAATGAAAGAAAAATGATGAATGGAGATGAGGACGAACGACTTGAAAAAGTTTACTTCAATGCACAGATTTTTGAATAACGTAGCAAAGATGGAGAACCATTGCGTGTTAAGTGTGGAAAACAAGGAATAGGGAGATTACTATTAAAGAATTATGGGAAAGGAAGGACTTAGTATGTTCAGTCTATTAAATGCAGCATAAGTTGGAATTATTGTTCAAAGACAGTTGAATAGTTATTCTTTCAGTCGTATTATGTTTTCATTGTCCATTATGAATTTAATCCTGTTTATTGCTCTTTTTCTTGAATTCGGATCCTCAAGAACTCTTTGATATCACAGACTTTCCAGTGAAGTAGAAGGTTTCCTAATACGCCAAGAGAGAGTTAATGGCAGGTTGTCTCATAGTGGATGGGGTCATCGACTCTTCCTCAGGCACAAGAGTCACTATCCTATAAATGGATGCTGTTAAGGAATGAAGGGAATGGACCTTGTCCTGTGACAAACAGAATTTCTTCACTTGTCCAAAAGACTGGTTTTAGGTGAACTGTTTTGAGCACTTTATGAACATAACGTCCAGTGTTTCCATTATTCCAAAGATTTTGCTATTTAAAAAAAACAGCTCTTGTAAATGTTGTTTAAGTTCGCATCAAGGCTTTAGAGCTTTCACTATAACGCCTTCTGTGATGGCTTTTTTGGCGATAGTATCGGCTTCTACATTACCCCGACAGCCAACATGGGCTTTGATCCATCTAACCAGAATATTTCTATTCTGTGTGAGAAGGGACTGGATATCTCGGACAAGTTGACGAGTATGAGGATCAAGCACTGCCATTACACTAGAAAGGCTGGCTGCCCAAATTTCAGTTATTTTGTTCCCTTAACTTGCTCTGATGATCGCTTCTTTCAGATTCATCAATTCGGCCTAAAACACTGTATGGAATCTTTCTAATTTCACCTTCCATTCCAAGACTTTGATCCCGTTCTTAAATGCACAATAAGAGCACCCTGTTTCCATTTCTGTTTTGGAACCATCTGTAAAGAACACGAGGCTGTTGTCCTCTTTGTAGGACTCTGTTGTTGATATTTGATTTATGATATTAAATGATGAAGGATGGGTGGTTAGGCTCTTGATTTTTTCTTCGTAATCCTTTGGCTGATAGGAGAGACCTTCAAATTCTATTTCTTTTCTTAGACACGTGACGTTGATGTATATAACTTTTTGTTGTGTTTTAAGATGTAGTGGCATGATACCTGTAATAGTTTGCAGAGCTGCTGTTGGAGTGGTTCTGTAAAAGCCGGTAATGTAAAGGAGGATGATCCTCTGAATTGAGGCCACTTTTTTCCAATCTGGGAGAAACAGAGAGGGCCAAAGCACTAGCCCCATATGGGAGTATCCTCTCCGTAACTGTTTGGTAGAGTATCCTTTTGAAGTTTTGATTCAGTCCCCATCCTGCCCTGCTATCAGACAGAGTTGCTGATATTGGTTGACTGCTTTAACCCCTTGCTTTTGAATATGTGAAGTCCAATTTAATTTTTCATCTAATTTAACTCCTTCTTTCTTTCTTTCTTTTTTTATGTCAATCTGTTTTCGATATTTCATCTGCGACAATATTCCAGAAAAGAGGAGATGTGCAAGATCCTTGTGGAGAGTCTTGCGTTTGATTCCACAATTCTGGTCCATCACTAGTTTGGATTGCCACTTTGCGATTTGATAGGATGTCTTGTAATGTTTCTGAAATATTGATTTTCGTGTAGAGCTTTATTAATTCTTTTCTTATTATGTCATATTTTAAGTTATTAAACGTGCTTTGGATGTGAAATAACTATGACGTAGTGTTCTCGTTCCTTGGCTTCTTCGATGACATCCAACAACTTCCGGAGAGAGTGGTTAATTGATTCGCTTTCTCTAAAACCACGCTCTGGACTCTTTGGAGTAATAGTTTTTCTAATAATTTTCCTAGAATCGGGAGGAGGGAGATAGGTCTGTTAGTTTATACTATTCTTTTCTTTTACTTTTTTGTAGAAAAGAACTATTAGTCTGTTTTGAAAGGCGTTGGGAATTTTTTCAAATCTAGGCATTTATTCATGAATGTAGTCAGAAGTTCAGGAAAGTACGTGTGGATATTCGACACAATTACTGTGACAATTCCGTCAAATCCAGGGGCTTTGCTTTTGGGGAATCTTTTGAGAATATTATCGATTTCTATCTTGCTGAATCTGCAGAATATGAAGGGGTAAATGAAATATCAATTTGTTCTCCTGCAGCTTCGGGATAAAGTTGTTGTAGTATCCTTCCTGCAGAAGCTTTTGCATTTCCGGTAAAAGTGTCTCCCAGCATGTTAAAAATTACAGATGGATGATTAGCTGGTTTTGTTGATTTAAATGGGGCTCCATAGGGGCAACTTACTTTCGAGTAGAATTTTTTCCAAGATCTTCTATGGGCTTGTAGGATTTCTTTTTTGTACATCGCTCTCTTTTTTTGAGTATACTTTTTGGTAGTGTTTGCGTGTTTATCATGTGCTCTTTTTAACACGCCTCCTCAATGCGTTTAGTTCTTTCTTCTTAATTTCCAGGCTTTGATTCCACCACGAGATGGGTATTGTTGGGATTTTCCTTATTTTGTAAGAATGCAGACAGGAATCCAAAATTTCCAGTTGAAGTTTTTTGTAGCGGCATCGAGATCTTTTATTGGTTTGCATTATGAATGATTTCCAGTTACTTATGGATCTATTCTTTGAAATGAATGTAGAACATTTTGTGGCCTCCAAACTGTGTTTTGAATCAGAGGTAAGAGAGGATAAGTGTTTTTGATTTGATAATAATTTCAATGAAATTATGATCACTGAAGGATTCGTTTTCCATGACTTCCCAGTCGGTCATGTTTGCTAGGGTCCGTTTCGATGCCAAAGTTAGATCAGGCCATCCTTCCGCGTTATAACGCTGGAAAATTGGTTCTGCACCTGGTGAGTTTAGAAGTTGGAGGTTCTTTTCAGCTATAAAATTCTCCACTTGGTATCTTCTGTTGTTGTTAATTCGGTATCCCCATCGGACACAGTGTGCATTCATATCAGCGCCTATGATTACATTTTAATCTTGTAATTTGGAGAGGACTTCTTCAAATTCTTTGATCGATTCTTCCAGATTGGTGGGGAAGAGTACGCGGAAATAAGAATAAGAGGTTTATCTCCGCTTGGAATTTTAACTATTACCTTGTTCTCTCCTGATGCCAAGAAGATAGGGGAGACACAGAAAGGCAAGGAGATAATACCTGCCTTCCCATTACCTGATAACCATCTTGGCCATTGGCGGGGAAGACCTCCTATTCTGCCATTTCTAATAAATGGCTCTTGCACCAGGAAAGATCCGGGGTGGTCATTTGAGCGATTTTTACTAAAGAGGCAGTTGCTACTTGTGATCTGGCGAGGTTAATCTAGATAATTTTTTTAGAATTTGAGACGTTTTGATAAAGTGGCCATAAATGAGTAGGATCAAAGAAGAGGTTCTTGAGTGTATTCAGCAATTCGAGAGTCATTATTTGGAAAGTTTTAGTAATATACGGTTTTCTGGTATAAGAATATTTACTTTTTGTAGCTAGGGAAATTATGATAAGCTGCAGAATGTCTGTTATCGTGATTCGTACAATCTTTATCATTTGACTCATCTCAGTTAATACAAACTGGATATCTTGACGTGCAGTCTAGCGTGTCGTGATTCCCTTATCAATAGGCACATAATTTTCTTTTCGTTTTACTATTCCTTTGAAGATGCCCGAAGCTCTGTCAGGAAAAACAGCGGCGGGCACTGAAAAATTCTTTAATTTTATAAGTGCTCCATTTCATCTCCAATTTCCCAGCTGCTTAGAGAGTGAAGAATGCTGGTGTTGAGAGTTCCACTACCCAATGCTGGTATCCTTCGTTTTGACCTTTAAGTTTGAGTGGGAATTCTATAGAAGTTCTATCGCAATCAGTGGCTAGTTCAATTGCATTAATAACCTCTTGTTTGGTTGTGTCCTTTGAGATGTTGTACATGATGCATCTCGGACGTCTTTTTCGGTTCTTTGTGCACAATTTTTTCTTTCAGCTCGTCGGTTTTCTGAATTTTGTCAATGAATTTTTCGATTTCTTCTTCATTTTCACAATCGACTGCTACACCCTTGTTTCAAATCTTCCGGTAAGACTTAATTTTAATCTTTTCATTCAGTGTTTTTAAAGTTTAAAACGGAAATCAATGTTTCGTTCGTTCAAAGTTTGTTTTTGAATAGAGTGTTTCCTAAGAGGAATGACGATATATACGATAATATTTAAACAACTAAACAGGAAATAAAACTTAATTATGTAAATTAAAATAGATTTACATTTACACCTCTTTATATGTATTTTAATTTGGAACCTGAAGATAAGTGAGGCTTTCTCTTTATTATTAAGGTCTTCCTAATATGAATATTTCTTCCAGATGCGTTAGGGGCCATTGTTTCCTACTGGCAGAGTCTCGGCTTTAGCACCGGAGGGTTTCGAACTCGAGACCCGATTCCATCACATTTACGCAGGATTCATGTTCATTAATTCAATGGAGTGAAATGTCCATCTGCTGGTGTAGAAGTCTGGAGAGAAGGATGTCGGTTCAGATGTTGTCTTCTTTAATGATGCGGCTCAAAATTACGAGATCCGTCCGAAATTAGCTCTCAGGCAGATTAAAAACAGAAAGTTAATCTATGTGGCTGGTTCTTGGAGTTTATTAGCGCAAGAAACATGTTTGAGAATGCTGCAACAGGGACGTTTTTTAAACTCCGCGAATTGCAGAGTTGTTAATTTAAAACTAAGACAAATTTCGTTATGATGTAGGTTCCAGTTGAAAAAACTAACTTATGCTCAAGTTTTTGTTAAATTAAATCCTTTTGCTGTCCTATTCATTTATTTTGACTTTTATTATTATTATAAATTAGAATTGAATAATCAGAATAAAATTATATAATCAGATACATTTTATCAGTGAACTAAATTAACTTAAATATCGATTCAAAGAACAAAGATGTACGGTATTTTGGAGAAATTTTAATAGCAACATGTCTTACTCGTTATAGAAAAAAATGCTTGAAAGTTTAGAGAAAGATTTGTATCATACTTTTTAAGGAATTATAAAATATAAAAGCTCAGTATAGCATTTAGAAGAAAATACGAGTTCATATACCGTTCTGGAGGAATTATTTACACAATATATGTAATTAAAAAAAATTCTGTCTATCTTAAATCCAGATCTTGATGCAGAAAAGAGCAAATTTTAAGCACTTAACGCTAATTCAATATTTATGGATAATTTGGGGCTTAAAGATTGTTTTGTTTAGTATCTTATCTCTGAAGTTATAAACACAAAAGTAATTTATTGCTAATGTTAAGAAAACTTCAAGGCATTGAATTTTATGTTTAGAGAAAAAAAACTTTCAATTTTGCGAATATGCAGTGAAACAAGGAAATTATTTACAAATTCTGTTATACATTGAACGAAATTCGTCAAAATTTCTTTTAGAAGCAAAGGTCAAATTATATGAATTACAAGTTAATGATTTATTATTTTTGACATCTAAACAATTCAAAATAGAATGCAGACGGTTAATGGAAAGATTACACAACTTTTTTCGAATATTTTCTTGATATAGTGTTACACATTACCTAGATGTCCTACCAGAAAAAAATTACTATTGACTATACCACGTTCTAATGCTTATTTCGTAAAAATTAGCTAAATTGTCCCAAATTTAACATAATGCAAAAGTGTCTGGATAATAAAGGAAACTGACATGTAGTTATATATTGAATAAACACATTACAAATATTATTTGGAATTTTACAAAAAATAATAATTGAAGTTTCTTTGGTATATTACAGGCTTTTAGTGAGGTAATTTAAGGAAAACATTTATTACTTTAAAACAGGGCTTGTTAAACTTTAACGCCTCGCGATCTCTTTTAGCACGAAAAAATTTTTTTGTGACCCTAAGATCTTCTAAAAAATTTTTCGCTACTCGAAAATAGGAAAAAAATGACAAAAATGCATTAATTAATCACAATTAAGAAAACTCAGTTTTAAAAGGCTTTTCAATCATTTCGCTTAAAGGTTTTAAATCAATATGATTTTATTAACAAATTTTGCTTACAAGTAATAAAGAATGTTTAAGAATAAGACGTCTTGGAAGTTCCCTGACTTCAACAGTCTCTACGCCATCCGCAGTGTAAGAACCTTTAACTTAAAGGAAAAGAATTTTTCTTCACTAACTACCTACCATTTTATTAGAGACTATGTAATGAAAATGAAGAAAACTATAAGCCGAAACCATAGAATTTAAATAAAATAAGACAATGCCCTAGAGTTAAAACAAATTTAGCATATGTAAGTTATAACGATAAATGATTTATTCTGAATTGCCATGATAACTAATGCGAAACGATCAAGATATTTAGTTATCATCTTTATAAGATTACAACATATTTTAGTAAAAATCAACTTTTTATTTATTTCCAACAAAATAATCAAATTAAATAGAAATCAGCTATTTTTAAACATTAATAAATTCGCTTTAGCAAACTTTATTGAACCTATAACTTTACTATTTGCCTACGAACGTTCGCGAACGATGAAAAATACTATTGTTACTGCCAGAAATCGTCAGAAACTGTTATGCTTTCCATATCTGACAAGTAATCGCTGGAGTTTCTCGGGGTGTCACCAGAGCAACCATTCCAAGCCGAGGTTATCATCATTCCATTCCAGCGGCGTCATAATTTTTGCTCTTCATTTTGGACTTTCCCTCTTATCCACGTACTATTCATTTTGCATAAAGTTTGATAAAGAACGAAGTTCCACCTTATCTTCATTGGTCTGGCGATTGGCAGTAGCTGGTTCAATAACTAAAATGAGATAAAAGCCTCAGTTTCGTTGACATGCTTCATTGGGTTCTTTTATGGGTGAGCTGAGCATTGGATTATGTGCTCAAAATGCGCTTGAAATGGCGAGATGTGCAGTTAAATATGCTGCAATATAAGTTAGTTTAGTAAGTTATGAAACCCGTAACCGGCATGTTCTTGGGGATGCGTGCTTTCAGACTTTCTAAGAAGCCATCTCTTTCAATCATTAATAAAACATTTTTTGCTTTTTCGCTTTAAAAAAGGTAATCAGTGAATAATATTCTTCTTATGATCCATTCAAAGATGTTACTAAGGACAGGAGCAGAACATACACAATTATTATTACAACAGTTATTATGCTTTGTTCATTTTAATTTTTTACTGATTTATCTTCTTAATTTAACTTATTTCTTTGTATGCTATTCAGAAAAGTTTTTTTATTGCGTCTAATTTTGCTTAGCCAACATGCATTTAGACTGAGTTCTCGAATTAAACTATCTTAACTCTTTATTTCCCAACTGTACTTACAAGTGCTACTTGAACCATTCTTGTATCTTCGTAATTTGACCGTTTGTTCTGACAGTATTCACATGACCACGAGGATTATAGTTCCAACTGCTAGCAGTAGATGGCAGATGACGGCAAAAATTAAATGGTTTAATTATTAATCAAATTAGTTAAATTATTTTACTTAATTAAAAAGTTTTTTCATCTTTCCTGGGTTATTCTGCATTAAAATGTATCTAATGATGCCAAAATAAAATTGAAAAGTTGCTGGTAAGTTAATTAGGTAAATAAAGGGTTAAGCAACAATTTTAGCATTTAACAGAAAAGTCAAATGAAGTTTCTGAGCTCAATTTTATTTTTTGACAGCGGTTATTTTGTGTTTTTTTAGACTTACAGCCAAAATACTCTACCCGTTCGAAAATGCGAATATGATAAAAACATCAAAATCACTAAAATTGGACTTACGATAGTTTGCCTCTGAGGTGTAGAAATATTTATGGTAAAAGAAAAGAAAAAGCGCAGTTTCTGTTTAATACATTTGGACAACACAGTATAAAATATCAACTTTAGTAATATGAATAAACTCTTTTAGTCTTCTTAAGAGTGAAGAGTCTTATTTATTACTACTTTTATTAATATAAAATATAAATGAGTTAAAAGAGAATTCACTTGAGGGACTTAATAGCCCATTGCAATTAGGTAAAATACGGGAAAAAATTTATATAGTCTTGAAACTTTGGTCAAATACTTCTTTGACCTCAAGCATATCGGAACCAAAAAGTTTCCACCTCTCCAGTGGGAGCTTCCGCCCCTAGGGGGGAAAAACTGAAGTGAAGTGGAGTGTTAGGTTAGTTTTTCCTAGATTTCTTCAACTTCACACATTCAATGTTAGAAATGGTAAAGATGAAAGTCGTAGAGCATAACAATTTGCGTCGAATGAGTACCAACACTATATATTTTGTTGCAGTAGTACGATTACAAATTCTTATCAAAGTTGCAATGATTTTTCAATTTTCCAAAAAAAAATCATTATCCTTACAAAAGACGATGCATACAATTAAATATTCTATCTAAATAAAGTTTGTATGTATAAGTATTCACTTTTGTAAGCATATGCATATGGCAGAGCACCCATACCAGAGCGCTAGTGTGGTGTGGAAGTTAGGAGAGAGAGTACAAATAGTCCATTGCAATGAGACCGAAAAACGACAAATAGGAGAAAATTTTATGAAGTTTTGAAACTTTGGTCAAATACTCTTCTGAAATCAAGGAAACGGAAACCGGAAAGTTTCCATCCCTGAAGGGGGAACTCCCCCCCAACCCCCCTCGAGCTTGCAATACCATCAACGCATAAAATGATCGTACCCAGCTTATAAAACAATAATTAACATTGCTTATTTTTTTAACTGCAATAAATTATTTTCATAAATATTCTAATTATATGTAGACTCTTGCTGGCCATGTTTTATAATATCTTTGATACAGTTCCATAGCAACTAGTTGGTAACACTGACAACCTTTACTTCGTTCTTGATGGAGGCTCTCTTATTCATCGTGTAGTATGGCCAAAGCAAGAGACTTTCGGTGATGTTTACACCACATATATGTCTTATATCAAGAGGCATTGCGGCGATGAAGCAACAGTTGTTTTTGACGGATATACTGAAAGCAGTGTTAACACAAAGGTTATTGAATGCCAAAGGCGAAGGATAAAGCGTACCTCAAGAGAAATAATTTTTAATGAAAGCACAGTTCTCCTTGACCCTCAGAGACAATTTCTAAGCAATCTTGCAAATAAGGAGTTTTTCATTTCTTAAACTCGCTAGCCACTTGAGAACGTGGGCATATGCACGTTTGTAGCAACAGATGATGCTGATGTACATATTGTGAAGACCACTATAGAGACATATGAGAAGATTAAGAAACAAGTTGTAATTGGCCAAGATGTTGATATTTTTGTTTTACTTATTGCTCTTACTCCAGACTATATAGATATTCTCATGTTGAAAGAGGGTAAGGTTAAAGTCAAAGATAGGTTCTGTAGCTCTAAAGATCTGCAGAATTCTAATCTTGTGGTCGCGAATGTGTGTGTGTGTGTGTGTGTGTGTGTGCACACACACACACACACACACACACACACACACACACACACACACACACACACACACACAAAAAAAAAAAATCCATTCTCTTCGTTCATGCGATTAGTTGTTGTGATACAACTTCAGGGTTCTATAGAAAGGGAAATCTACAAGCAGTGCAATTGCTCATCTTATTCAGGCTACTTTCCTCTTCCTTCGTGTTGCTGTACAATGCGACGATGAACCTCTCTCCTGCTCTTCCAATCTTAGTGTAAGTTGATTTAGTGTTATTAAAGATCTCAGGGATATCTTGCAGGTATTTACTGAGGTTGAACAATTTGGGTTCAATTGGTTGGGGGGGGGGAGTTCCCCCTTTAGGGATGGAAATTTTGCGGTTTCCGTTTCCTTGATGTCAGAAGAGTATTTGACCAAAGTTTCAAAACTTTATAAAATTTTCTCCTATTTGTCGTTTTTCGGTCTCATTGCAATGGACTAGTTGTACTCTCTCTCCTAACTTCCACACCACACTAGCGCTCTAGAATTGGTGCTCTGACATATGTATGTGCTTACAAAAGTGAATACTTATACATACCAACTTTATTTAGATAGAATATTTGATTGTATGTGTCGTCTTTTGTAAGAGTAATGATTTTTTTTTGGAAAATTGAAAAATCATTGCAACTTTGATAAGAGTTGTAATCGTACTACTGCAACAAAATATATAATGTTGGTACTCATTCGACGCAGAATTTTATGCTCTACGACTTTCATCTACACCATTTTTAACATTGAATGTGTAGGGTAGAAGAAATCTAGAAAAAACTGACCTAATACTGCACTTCACTTCAGTTTTCCCCCCCTAGGGGCGGAAGCTCCCCCCGGAGAGGTGGAAACTTTTAGGTTCTAATATCCTTGAGGTCAAAGAAGTATTTGACCAAAGTTTCAAAACTATATAAATTTTTTTCCCTATTTGCCATTTTTCGGTCTAATTGCAATGGACTATAAAGAAAATGGCGTACATCTGGATTAAATGAGCTGAAAAGCTCTACTCAGCCGCGCCAACAGTAGAACACATCAAGATGGTATGGCAACGGTGGGGACAAAGGGAGTATCGACGCCACGGGAGCCAGTTTTGAGAGAGTCGCGATGGCAAAATATTTTAAAGTTTATTTTCTATATTGAAAACTGAATATGACAAGAGGCCAAACAAAAACACTATGCCCAGACTCTATTTATCATTGCTACGCCACTTCCAGACGGCGCTAGTCCAAAGCGCAGACAGACTAAAACCAATGATCTTTACTTTTGAGACGACTGGCCCCCCTTTCTGACACGGCATTACATGCTGTTTCGCCATCTCTAGGTTAAGGAGTTTTGTTACGTAATATAAAAAAGTAATTTAAGGAGAAAACATTTTCTAAAAGCATCTCATTCCCATATTCTAACATTGAAAAAAGGTAAGAATGCAAGTATTGTGTCTGTTCAAAAATTTTACCGTAAAGGAAATGGTACATCGAAGTATTATGAATTTTTACATGTGATAATGTCAGCGTACTGTTAATGAAATTTTTAGTTTTATATATTTAAGAAAGCTTTACTGTAAAGTATGAAATGGACATGTGAAAAAGACGTATTATAGATAGAAATTTTGATTGAACTATACCTGTTAAATTTTTGATCTTAGAAATTTGTGAGGAACTCAAAATATCACCATAAAATTTCCCTCCATTTTCCGAAACTTTCATTCTTAACTTGATGATAAGCAAGTTTATTGGCAAAGACGAAACAATTCGCCACATGCACCAGACTCTTAAAAATAGTTGCTTCATTAAGAGTTAATGACATTAATTTTATTCTGCTTATAAGACAATTTTTCTTTGACTAATAGACCAGGTGTATCATAAACGTTTCTTTAAGTCATTAGCGCAGAGCACTTTTGAATACTTAGGTGTAGTTTCAATATATCTGCATAAAAACCTATATCCTCATTCAATAAATACACACATTAGTAAGAGATAAGTAGGGTAAAGAAAGCAATTAATTTATAAGAATGTAAAATATTTACTTAAAGTAAAAAAAAAAAACTATACTATAGATTCTATAACATTTAAATATCGTCATCTTTCATGCAGAAGTCACCAAGTCCAAAAAAATCTTTTGACGGACTACTGCAGTCAATTAGATTTTGCAATGAATTATTTCGTGATAGAAACCTATTATCTAAACATCAGTTAGACAACCGTAGGAGATAGAAATCTGTAAAATAATTTTTACTATTTATCTTAACAATTCAAAATTACTTAAGTTTAAACTGATCAAATCTCAAAACTATAGTTTTGGACTTCGTGACTTCTGCCAGAACAATGACGATATGAGAATTTTAAAAAAAAAAAATTTAAAATATCTAGAAATGACTTTTTCAAGGCTTTGGAAACACCAGAGGAGGAAAGCATGCTGCAGATTATTATTCATTACTTTTTCCACTTAATAAACTTTAACTATCAAAGCAGTAAGGAGAGATCTTTTGCTAAGGATGTTTTATTGAAATTGAATCTGAAGTTTTATTGAGTTTTATACGATTATCTATGGAAAGATAATTGCTGAAAGATTAATGATGTGTTTTTTAAATTCATTGGGCTCTTTTATTTTGGAGAAACATTAAGTTGGTGTTTTAAATGAATGTAGGATGATTTCTACTTAAATATCCGTTTACAGGTAGGAGAAATTCGAATTAACCCTCCAACCACCTGAGTAGGAATTGATAAATTGTTGATGAAGGTTTTGTAACATACATTTATATTTTCAGGGCCCTACCAAGATAGCAATTTTAGTTTATAGCAAACTTGCAGCAAGCTTGTACTACAAATATGCAAGCTAGACACAAGTTTGAAACAAGCTTGCAGAAGCGACGAAGTCACCACGCGACGAACTTGCAGCAAGCTTGCCACGTCAAACTCATTGTAAACATAGCAAAAACAGAGTACGAAGAAAACCTCGGATTAGAACTTGCGATCTAGAGCTTGCAAGCATGACGCTCTAAACCACTCAGCCAGCTAGATTGCGAGAGGAGAAGATATATTGTGCTAATAAATCGCGCATACGATTTATTTTAAACTCTTTTCTTGATTTCATTAATTTTTTAAATTTTGTGTTGAGAACATGATTTGAAATCAAAGAGAGAGAGAGAGAGCGATTTTCGCTAATAACTACGTTTTGCTAGTATAATAAATTATGAAATTAGGTTTCAAAAGTAATTACTTTTAAAATGGGACAAAATGTAAGTTATTATTTTTCAACAAACATAGACTGTTTTTTAGGTTTAATTTTGTTTATAAATGTTAAAATTTCAACATTAATTAAAAGGCGATATAGTTTTCTTTAAAGTGCGAGTTCTATATTTAGTAGAAAGATGGAAAATGTTTCAAATTTTTTTTATAAAAAAGTTAGTTTTTTCACAAATTATCATTGATTTATTGAATTAATAAAAAGAAGGACGATCTAGGAGATGTTATTAAAAATCGGATGTTTTTTAAAAACAGAGACAAAGATAATTATCTCTTTTGTGCTATCATCTTTGCATCAAGCTTGTTTTGCAATCTCACAGCAAGCTTGCATTGAAAGGAGGGGTGGCGCTAGTTGTCACGGCGAACTTGTGGCAAATTCGTTTTGCAAGCGAGGGTGGCGATTCTGCATTGTTAGTTTGTCACAAGTTCGCTTCAAGCTTGACGCGTCAAATTTGCCATGACAAGGTAATATCAAGTAAAAATCAAACTTGCTGCAAACGTACGTGCTATCTGGTAATGGCCGCGGTTTTATATTGTTGCTCCGCGTAGTGTCTTTCACTTACAAAAGCAGGCGCAAATGATGATGCAGGTTCCATGGATTAATATAATTTAATTTACAATAAATTATTTACAGTAAAAAGCCACAAATTCAGATATTTGAAGAAGTACGCTTATATAACTTAATCACAATAGAGCACGAACTGTTCAAAAGATCGCAGAGCTTTCTAGGCTTCACCGCGTCTGATAGTTCTACCAATCCTAGAACTGAACTTCAGAGCAGTTATCAACCTTTTATAGTCTGGCGAGGTGAGGGATCGAACTTTCTGGAAGTTTCTCCGTACCTCGACAGCCAAACTTAGCCGAGCCTCAATACCTTGCGTTTCCCAAACAAGCATTTGGCGCCAAATCCGGTTGCCAAGTCGCTAGAAATTCCGCCAAGCCCCAAATCACTGCAACAATATGTTTGTCGTTAACCTTCTTATTCTACCACGGCAACAACTAAAGACGACGAATATGTTATGAAGCTCTTAGAAAGTACAGAAAAATAAAGTTATGTAAACAAATTTAATTTTCAGGATTTATAATTCAGTATTATTATTTCGTAGTCCTTACACATCGCAGGTTGCATCAATAACATTTCAATTTCATTTTGAGGTAGTTCCACAATAAAACGACTTATTTGATGAAGTACTTTTTCCAATCTTGGAAACCACATACGATTTTATATTTTTTGAAAGCCATACATTACCAAAAAATTTGGCCTGTGCTTGAGGATTGCAAATCTGATTTGCTAAATTAACTTTTGCTTTGAAACAACTCTTAAGCTACCGTATACGGGCTTATAGTTTATACGTAATAATACGTATAGTTTATACGTGGCTTAAGGTTAATAGAAGTTAGTATTAAAATCTCTGACCATGTTTAAGAAAAATATTTACTTCACAAAATATAATAAGCTGTAATAGAAGAACATTTAATCTATTAAAATTGTCCTGTTTCTATTTGTTTTTAAGAAATAGTTGTTATTGATCCGTTTACTCATTAACAAATGAATTGGTGTTCGAAGTGAAGAATTTAAAAATTTCTACTCAAAGAATCTTCTGATTTGCAGAAAACTTCGGATTAATGGAGTTCACGAACTTGCAATTTTTCCGTTATCTTTTATAAAAAGTAGCTTAAAGGGTACAATTTCAATGAGAATCCTATCGGAAAATGCAAGAATGCAGCTACTTTCGGTAAAATTCTCAGCTGCCTACTCTAAAGTAAATTGGAAAATAAAAAAAAAAACTTCTCGTATTTTTGAAATATAGTATGTGATTCAAATTTTTAATTTCTTTCAACATACTTTGCACCTTATGATTTCTCATAGCTCCTCAGACTTATGCAGTTATTCCTGTATACCAAGAAACGGTTATTTGCTTTGTGATTTAAAAAGAAAATAATTACAGTTTTATAAATGATGTAAAAACTACTTATCTAGAAATAAATTATTTGTAGCTTCTTCTTTATTCCGATTTCAACGGATTTGGGAGCTGGTCAAGAAATAAAGAGAGAGCGAAACTAAGCCTCTCGAAATCAAGTGAAAGAAACATTTTAATAACTTTTTTTCGAAAATTTAAATCGTGCAATGTAAAATGAAATATAGAATTTCAGAAAATCTCAATTTACTCATAAAAAAAATTGTATTTCCTCTCTTTCAGGAATCAAAATTTTGTAATAACAAACATTTTATTTAGGTTGTTGACAATAAATCTCACCAAAGAAAATTTACAAACATTCTGTTTAAAATCCATTTGTAGATAGTCTGGAAATTTGAAATAAGAAATGTTAAAACGCAGAAGGCGCTTTTACAATGATTTTAAAAAATTATTTAGCCGACAAAATAATTACTAGTAATAAATAAACAAAAATTCCTCACGCACATACTTTGTTGGGAAATGCATCGCTCAGATTAGTTTATTTTCGCATGCATGCTGTGAGCCAATTTCTGAAGCAATTTTGCTTCTTGGAATGATGCAATATTAAAAAATCAATCTTCTCGCCCATGGATTAACTTTGGAACTTCTTTTCTTCAGTAAACTTTTATAACAGTAATGAAGCATCATTAATATAAGGAGTTTGTTAAAGTAATCATGCACTTAGAATAAAAACTATACAAAAGTTTACGGTATCAAAACTGTGTAAAGCAATTTTCATAAGGAATAGATTAGAAAAAATTGTAAGAAAAAAAATCACATAAAAAATATTTTTCAGCTCTAATACTTGTAGTACTGTCATATCTATATTTATTTTTGTATAAAATGTATAACATCAAAATATATACAAATGTATTCGAAACAAAAGAACTTTTCCAAGATACTAACCAGTCTTTTTTGTACATTGTACAGTACGTGCCAAAAGTCAAGGGGGGGGGGGATAATAATAATTTAAAAATAAAGCTTCAAATATTCACTTTATTTCAACATGTCGTTTATATGTATACGAAACTTCAATTTTAAAATCATATTAAACATTATTAACTATAAAAATTTATTTTTAATTAGAAATTTTAAGAATGGAACGAAATTGCTGTGTCAAAAGTTTAAGCACAAAACTTCTTTTATACAAATTAACGAAATCACACAAGCAGTTGCGCACGTATATGATATCTATGTTTATAAGAAGAACCTGACTGTTGGTTTGACATTAGTTCAAATTGGATAGGTCTAAAGAATTTTCATATTAGGAATCCTAAAAAAATCTGGTGTATGGAAGCAAAACAGAAGTCCATTTCTATGAAATTTCAGCTGCCTTAAAGGGGTCAAAACGTGGAATTTTACAAATATTAGTTTGTGGTAAAAACCTTAAACGAAAACCTCGTTCGGGAAGACCACGAGTGACCAGCTTTCGCGATGACATGCACATCAGAATCTTGGTTTTAACTAGGAATTTTTCTCTTTTCTCGAATTAAAAATATGATTGGAGGACAAATATCGAAAAAAAACTATTCATAGTAGAATTTAGAATCGGGGTATAATAAAAACCGCAAGATACCTCGATCAGCTGGCTTAACACCACACTACAAATAAGCTTGATAACAATAAGCCAAACAGCACATGTCATTTGGTGATGTGTGGCTTATTGTTATATTCAGCGATGAAAAAAATATGGAATTTGGTCCGACCTGATGGGATTGCATACTATTGGCAAGAGCTTAGAAAAGAACTAAGAAGCATGTTTAGATGACAACATGGTGGTGGATTTCTGATGGTATGGGCAACGGTTTGTTTGAATAGTGAAACAACCCTAGCCTTACTCAGGGTCGAAAACAATCTGAAAACTTCCAAGAGACCCTTGCCAGTCATTTGGTCCCCTTTGTTGAAACTTTTGGTGAAACAGATTTGACTTTTCAACATGACAATCTCCAAATCAACATCACTGTGGCTTAGCTGCAATATGGGGTCGATTTTGAGTGGTCTAGCCCTGAGTCCTGACTTGAACTTCATAGAAAACGTGTGGGGTAAATTCACAAATTTAGTTTATCAGAACAGTAAGCAGTATTTTTCAGTTGAAGTACTGCAATGGGCCATTGAGGATGTTTGGTTTAAACTACAGCCATAACAGCCTTAGTGTTATATATGTATTTCACGCACTTCAATAAAAAAAAAAATGAAGCAATAATTAATGAATTACTGTAAAAAATGAATATCTCATGTGCTTGAACTTTTATCATATCTAATTTTGTATTTTTTCTAAATTCGATGGTTGAAAATAAAATTTAAAGCATTATTGTATCAAGTTCTTTATTTAGTTACACATGTGAACACTGATTTAAAAGATAGCGTATATTTTAAAGTTTTATTTCAAAATTATCGTTGTTCTTAAACTTTTGGCATGCACTGTACAGTTAAAATATAGAATGAATACGTTTCACTTTGTTAAAACTTTTTGGTAAGGATTAACTCTATTGTTGCATTATTTCATGTAACGCAACAAACAATTCTTATACCTATTACTTTGAGTAATGCCATCTTTTACAAAATACAAAAGTTAACGCAATGAACATCATTAAATTTTAATCGCTTAAAACAGTAACGATATGTGAAAAATAGAATGAAATTGATAGGTTTACGTTTTGCTGCAAGTGAAAGGAAAAAGTTATTAAGATGTTTAAGGCTCTATATTCTTATATGTCATACCAAATAGCATGCATAGTAAATTAATTTCTAAGAATGTTATCTCATGTCCTATTGCAGTTTCTTTTCATGACCTATGAATATGTTTAGGAATACAGATGAGTAACAAAGTCCGAGTAGAAAATTTCGATGAAAAATTTAAATAAGATAAAATTTTAAAGACATAAAAAACAGAGAAAATCTATTCCCTACTTTTTTTATCCGCTTTCAAAATTTTCAGATTCCAGAAATCAGAGGATCTCTGAAATAGGAAGGAATCGAGGATGGAGTTTTCGCTACAATTTATTATGCATTTCATTGCGACCGTTTTTTCCCCGTCTCCCTAACCATTGTTTGAAATATGTATCAATCCAAATGCGAAAAAATAAATTTGTGCCGGATAGATTTCTTGGCATTTGCAAGTAATTTCTAACTAAAAAAGTATGGAAAAGCTATAAAACTGTTTGGTCGACGAAAGTTTTGCTTTGGAGCTTCAATACTACAGATTGGAATTTAAATGTTGGTAATGCAGCGACGCCAAAGTCCATAAAGACAATTCTGAGCAATATTGATCAATATGCATTTAAAATAATTAAGAGATGAGAACGAATATTGAATTGTATGTTTTTAAAAAACTATTTTATTTGACATTTTCTGAATTATAGCGTGTTGTCAGTAGATGACATAACGACAGCGTTTACAGATTGCGATAGTGTTTATTGAGTTTAAATGTGACAGTATTATATCTTTTCAGAACATACTAAAATATTATTTAAAACTTTGATTCCGATATATGGATGAATTTGTATTGAGAGAAAGCTTTAAGCCATCATGAACTGAAAAAAGATTTACGACAAACATGTGCCTGTAATAACAACAAATGCTATTGAGTTTTACGGGATATACATACATAAAAATTATTCAAGGTAAACTATTTATGAAATATGAAAATGAGACTAAACCAGAATGACACATTTCTTGCTGAAAATCAAAGACAATATTTGATTAAGACTCAGGATTTTTATAAATCTTATATGTATTGTATTAGTTGCTATGTATTTTATCTCATGTCACATTTCACCAGAGATTCTTTTCATCTCGTTTGAATATGTTTAAAGATAGAGATGAATTACAAAGCCTTAACACGAACCTTTGATGCGTAATTTAAAAGAATACGAAATTTCACCGGAAAAGACCGAAGAAAATCAAAATGAAGAACATGTGAATAACCACTTCTTTCATTTTCACCCACTTCCAAACTTTCGGAGTCCAGAAATTAGAGGAGAATCAGTGAAAAGAGGAGGAGGAAATCGAAGATGGTTTTCGTTACAATTTTTTATGCATTCCATTGCGGCTGTTTTTTATGCATCTCCTTCAACCTTGTTAAAATATGTATCACTCCGAATGCGAGACAGAAAATATGTGCCGAGATAGGTTTCTTGGTATTTTTATTACATCTTCGAAAATAGTTCCTCAACTTGAATATTCTTTCTGCTGCAGCTTTCGTTGCGAAGACTCTGGAGAGGAGAGAGAAACAAACGAGGAAATGATAAAAAAAAAAAAGTAGAAGGAGAAAAGAAGGAAGAAGAGAGAGAAAAATAGGAAGAAGATGCTTGCGGCGTAACTCATAGCCCAAACTACCCTAATAGGAAAAAGATAGTTTTCAGGCATCCTTCTCATCGCTGTCAGAACAGACGATGTAAAAAGCGATGCAAATGATGAAGCTGACAGCTGGACAGATTTGAATTAAAGATGCAAAAAAAGAAAACAGAATTTCCCTTCCGTTTTCCTTCTTTTTGCTGTTGCTAATGTTGTTGCTTTTTTCTTTCCGTTTTTCTGTTCGGCGAATGAAGATTTAAGTCTCGATCTATAAGGAATATGTAAAGCATTTTCGGCGTAAAAAATCATCAAGACGTGGAAGGTTTTTATATTCTGATTAGGCTACTGCTGCTTTTCGGGATCAAAGAAACATAATGCGTTTTATTTGTTTTGCTCATGTTTTCATATCCTATCTCATTATTCGAGACATCATTGCTTTATATCAAGAACATGATTTATTTTACGGGGTAAAACTGAGCTCAATATTGTCACCTTTTTGTAAATGTTCCGATCCTAGTTCTGAGAGATTTTGAAAGTTAATGAAAAGAAAAAGGGAAAAAAAGAAACATTTTAATGCGTCAAAGTCAAGAAATGTTGTCACTGTTGTATGTGAATAAAGTATGAATTAAAGAAAAAAATTAACATGATTTTTTTATATTTTTTCATTATTTCGCACTGTGTCGGTGTAATTATTTTTTTTTGTGTGTAAGTGAGCGAAAGAAATAAAACTTTTAACAACTGTTATATTTAAATTATATAATTCATTCAACATATTCCGAGATTTAAATAAAACATAAGTTAATTTCCTCTTTTGTGAGCCGAAAATGGTACAAGGGAGTCTCCGGCAAATATTTAAAAGATTTATTAATCATTTTGTTTCTACAAGCAGAATGTATAAAGTCTGGAAATCATAAAATTACTTTAAAAACATTGAAAGTATGAACTGATGAGTATATAAAAAAACCACAGTAGATTTCACGTTTAAAATGTTTGTGAAATTTTTTTAAGTGATTGAAAAATGAACTTTCTAAACCATATTTCATGGCATAAAACTTTACTTTGGCTCAATATAACACCCTTAATAATGCTGTCAAATACATTGAATGCCTTGTAAATTTCATATTAAAAATTGATGACACAGAACGTTTTGTATTTGCTTTTCAGCCTTTAGAAAAATATATTATAAAATAAATTTAAGAGGTTTAATATAATAGTACAATTTTCGACAGATGGCTGTGAGATAAAAAAGAAAAACTGTTTTTAAGCATTAACAATATCTTCATCACAAATTTACGCTAACAAAATAAATAACTTTTGAATCTTAAAGAGATTGCATTTAACAAGTAGAGTTTTACTACCATTAGAAATATTATTCAAAATTAGCAATATCCACAAAAATATATAGGTGAGACCAAGGTAAGATAGCAAATGACTTATTTTAAGTTCATTACTACATTTATTTCACAACCATTCGGGATTTTATTAGTTCTCCACACTGTTAGAAAGTAAAAAATCGCACAGTGAAATAACTGCCTCCATTTCGTTGTTATTTGATGTTCGTGTTTTTTGCCTGAAGTGTTGTAATTTTCAAGGCCGTCAACGTAAGATCTCGTAGACTAACACCTAAAATATTTGGTTATTATTTGCTATGCATGACTACCTTAGACAATATGCTTTTCTCAATCACTATTTATTTTTTTTCTAATTCTTGTTTATCCCATCAATAAAACAAAGATTTTAACATTTCCTATCAGGGCAAGATGACCGGGGCAGATTGAAGATCTCATCATCTTGCACGAAGTGCTTTTTACTGTTTTCTTTTTGAAGAAAATATGATTTTTTAAATTTATTATGCATAATTTTCCTGAGCTACATGATCCACTATATATTTCATAACATGCTGCAAGGCTTGATACATACAAAAAATATTTTTATAAGCTTACCTGTGAAAGATATATCGGTTCAGACACACAGAAGGTGAAAGAAGAACATTTAAAACAGCAAATACAAGAGGCTACTGTGCATGAAAGGAGTCATTACAAAGAAACTGAAGTCTGATTCCGTTGAAAAAACTAAGAAACCCGAATTTCTGACACTCATGACGTCAGTTAAAAACTCCCAAAGAAAATATAATCCAGTGTCCTGAGTGTGATGAGATCTATGCACACCCTCCCTCAGAATATTAAATAGATTGTTACAAATGCCAAACACGGTTGCCCAAGGTGTCTAATTTTTGTAAATGTAAAACACTGGTTTTGAGTAATATTATTACAGTTATTTGACTCCATTAAGGACATTTATATAGACAATAAACAGAACAGGTGCAAGGCCACTAAAAGAACTTGGGTTAAATATTTACCACAATATGAAGTTTAAAATTACGTTGTTAAAACAACCATGAATATAAAATGATACAAGATTCAGTTGAAATCATATTCCCGAAGAACAAGCCTGTCGCCGAAGGCAGCTAGTTTATAAATAAGTTAAACAATAATTGACACATTCAAAAACTTCACTAAAAATAATTCTTACCTTTTTGTACGATTAGTTTTTGCTTTTTCGTATGTGGAACATAAATGCTCTTCTGAATCTCAGTTTACGAGTTGTAAATTTTTCATACAAGATGCCAATTATTTGTTATTTTCCTTCTTTTTAATTTAAAAATTTTGTTAAAGTTTTGTTCGAGACTTGCAAAGAAGTTTCAAAGCTAATCCACAAGGGAAGAGATTAATTTATTTAACGTTATTTGTTTTCATTAATGAATCATTATAACTTTTCTAATTTATAATATTCCAATCGCTCGAAGGACAATAACTTTAAGAAATAGAAGGCACGTAAAAATAAAGTATTTCAAACAACATGCGTTGTAGAGGAGATTTGTCTTTTAATGCTAGGAATTACTTTGCCGACAGCAGAAGATTTAGAAAAAGAGCACTGAATCAGAAAGCGCTTTTTGCATTTCAACATCTCTTATTTCAATTTTCTAGCCTGTATAGAAATGGACTTAAAAATAGAATTATTGTAAAATTTCTCTGTACTGAAATGTATCGTGGAAAATCTGAATAACATGCCTGCTATTCCAAAATTTTGATTCTTCCAAGAGAACAATTAAATTTTTTCTCTCATAATTTTTAATCTCATATTTCTGAAAACCTTTCATTCCATTTTACTTTTAGGAATTATATTTTAAAAGAAGTTATTAAAGTGTTATTTTCACACGATTTCGTAAACGAATGTCTATTGTTATTTTTTTAGTTTTTAGCTGACTGGAAAGTTTGTTGAAATGAAAATGCAAAGTGATTGATCTAAGCAACAAACATTTATTTCTATAGCATAAACATTATTTCATATTGATATTACATGACTGCTACATCATTTCGCATTGATGTTACAGAATTGTTACATCATTTCGTAATGATGTTACGTAATTGTTACATTATTTCATAATGATACTAATAACTATTGTATCATGCAATAAAATTATTTTTTATTTTATCTTTAATGCTCGAATAAATGTTCGTCTCCTGAATTCAAGATTTCTGTAAGTAAAATTAAGCTAAGTCTCTGGATAACACAATATATAATTAAAAGAATAAGATAAATTTTGTGACACGTCGCACATTTTAAACAATTTAATAATACAGCTCTTATATAAATCGATATGTTTATCATTGAAATTTTGCCTATTAAATTCTGATCTTTAGTATCTCTTTTGAAAGACGCATCTGAATCGCATATTTGAATATAAGAAATTTCTTTATTCAAATCTTATGAATTCGAATGTTTTGTTCAGAATTTGTTTATTAACATTGACGTCCCATTTTGAAGCAACGGGAGAGTTATTTTAACCCCTTCAGTCGGAATTAAGAAATAATTGAGTTAGAATTTTTTTTCCTTTGGAGTACTGTGTACTACTGCAAAGATTAAAGCATAAATGAAATTTCAAGCCTCTAGATGAAAAATTAAAGAAGTTACCCCATGTTCGGCATCCGGACAAAACCGGATATTTCAAATAAAAAAAGACACAAAATCACACAAATTTCACTTTAAAATGGTTGTCAAAGGGTAATAAAATATTGTAGAAGCCTTTTAAATGGTGAAAAAAGGATTAAAAACAAGAAATTATTTGAAAAATAAAATTCACCATCGAGCTCCATTTTAGGAAGAACAATGATTTTCTCAATTTTTTTTCAAAGAACTAAAAAAATGAAATGATTCCATACCCGAAAAGAAAAATTCTTGCAACGATCATATTCATATGAAAATCGAGAATCAAATAAAAAAAAAACAGCATGTAGTTTTGTCAATTATTGAATTAATAGGAGCAGTTCAAAGTTGATGTCCGGTATACCGGACACCAGGTCTGAAGGGGTGACGTAGCTCGTCATATTGAATGGTAATCAGATGACGAGCATATTTGTATAGACACTTCTGAAGAGAATTCCTCTCAAAACTTCCATTCGAAAAAGACGTTTTACCCCGACGGATTTAAAGAGTACTAAGTTATCGTATGCGGTAGATCTTTGGAACAGTCGTATCTCGAACTCGTGACCCTCCGATCCCAGCATCTTTATTCTGCTGCCAAGTTATCGAAGCCCGTAGAATTTATTAAAATGCTGCCATTGACGTAGATGACCCTAACCCCTTGCGCTTCGATTTGATTCTGAAAAAGTTTGCAATAAAGCACCATTTAATTTGAGTTAGTAAGAAAACATATTTTAATTTTAACGCTCATAGATTTTATAACTTAAAAGTATGTTATTGGTCTGAATATAAGTGCAATTTATTATGGAAGATCAAAATGATAAAAAGTGATTTAATTGCATGACGAGTATAGCTCGTCTCTGGGCAGTTGGTCATTAAAAGCTCATGACGAGTCTAGTTCGTCATTGTAGCGGAAGAGGTTAACGAATAAGATCCAGTAAGTCTGATTTCTTTCAAACAATAGAAAACTTGGTGTGTTTTATTAGCTAATTGATTTTTAATACTACTTTTTGTATTTTGTGATTTAAATATTTATTTAACAAGTTGATAAGTTTTAATCCGCGATTCCTTGAAGTTTAACTATAGGTACAGGATTGTCATCTGATTATGGTTCAAAATGGCAACGTTCATATCCAACAGTAGCTTCGAAATGGACAATAACATAACAAGTTTAGCTAAAAACTATTGCAGACAAATAGAATTTGTGAGTGATACTGAATTAAAAACTTTCTGTTTTCCGAAACTGAATAATTATTCGGTCAAGAACTTTCGGTCGATTCAAAGAACTTTTCTTTTGAAATCTTAACTACCACAGATTGAAACGAAAATGCTAATGAAGTGCGACTCTGGTTCAGATTTTAGGGTTTAAGACATTTTAATGAAGACAGTGGCTTTTTTCTTAACCATTCAAGGATTAGATTAGAAACTGAAGTATGAGCGTGTGGTGGAGATGAGGAACTAATAGCAGGGAGAGAATGGTTCATAGAACATTAAGATTTTTGAGAGCAGAAAGAATAGTTTAGTCTGGACAACATCTGATCGCAAACTTTACTTTTCCACTTTGTGAGTTTAATTATTAACGAAAATAGTAAAAAAGTAATAAAAAACGTGAAAGGAAGACGGAAAATCAATCAAGAATTAAGAGAGAGACAGACCAGAGCTCAATAGAGTTTTGCCCCTCAAAAAATTCATAAAAGACCAAAATTCGTTCACTGAGCAACGAGGACAGCTCAGTCGGGAGAAAAAAGCAACCCTTTCTCTCAATGTAATTAGATGTCTTCGTGCTACGTTTTTTTTCAGCTCTCGATTGGCGTGACTTCCTCATTTCTCTTTTTTCGTTTTTTCTCAGTAGTTTAGTCATTAAGTAGTTTTTAAATCAAATTTTGAAGGAGTTGTAATTTTTTGCTCCTTTATATTTTTTGGGGTTCTGATTACGAATCTGAGGTTGCCACAAAAACTTTTTATTGGAATTCTAGTTATAGCCAAAAAACACGAAAAGAAATTTCCCAGCGTTTTGCTAATAACTCAAAAACTCTCAATATTTAGCATTTCATCATCATATACCAAAATAATCAGTACAAAATTTCCTTCAACTTAGTTCTATACAATTTTTGCAGCATGCTTCTTTTTGATCTGACGAGTCTCCACTGAATCTTGGTTTGGGTAATAACCCGAATTCTTAGGTTTGCAACTAATGCGCCCAAAATAATACCATTTAAAACGATGTAGTGAACTTACGAATGCTTTCAAACGAATACAACTGTTCCGGGCAGTGTATTAGTGATGGAAGTTATATAGTTTTCTATGAACATCTGTTGCCTTTGCGGAGATTCCTCTAAACATTTATTCTAAGATCAGAAGAAGTCTCTGAAACCGTAACGTCAAGTGATTAATGGATCTTGAAGGGCGTGGTGTGTTCTGGGTGTGACACTCCCTCCCCCTAGTGATCTTAATTAATCATTGATGAAAGGGGGCAAAAAGACCCCAGAGTCCACCTAGGACGAGAGAAGAAACGGTTAGAAACTGAACTAGTCCCCAGGGAGAGAGGTCGGATTGTAAGAAAAGTGCGGACCTTCTCTTCCACAAAAATAGATGAACCAGGGATTATTTAAGGATGGTTCAGTCACGCGACAGTTCTGTAGAAATGCTGAACCAGTTTAACGGTCATAAAAGGAGTAGTTGGCGTTACTCTCGTTAATAATACGTTGAAGAACGCTACGCTTCTTTACTCGCATCAATTATGGAAGTTCACACTGGTCGCTTTGCTCGATTGGTGACGCATTAAGGTAGTTTGGGAGATGAGGGAGTTCAGCATAATTTCTGGGCTTAAAGATTTTGGCACAATACGAAATTTCTTCGATTTAATGAATCGAATTATGTTCACCGATTACTAAAACGAAGAAAACACTTAACCAACAATCAAATGTGAAAAATATATTCTCCGAAAACCTCGTTTGTTTTTGTAGTTGCCGATTTTATATCCAAGTCGTAATAACTTTTTAAGGGTTTTGCAGCATTCAATAGTACAGCCTCATATATTCAGCAAAATGTCATAAAATGATATTCGTAACTTTTCTCTGAGAGCTTAATCATTTAATCTTTTCGCATATAGGGACGTGTCTTGACTCGTGCATTGAATTACAATTTTTTTTATATTTAAATCTGTAATTCAATCAAACTTGAAATTCATTTAAAAGGTAAAAGTCATTCAGCACGCTTTACGTTCTTATACGGATTGAAACACCAGTACATGTCCAAATTAGGAATTGTCATCTAACTAGGAGATTAAATAAATTCGCAGGTCAAGGGGTTAATGTTCCACCTTTGATAATCAATTCGATATCTACTATTGTCAATGCTTTTTGTTTAAAAACTGTAAAGATTTCCTAAATTAACAAAGGAGAGCATTTTTGGCCTATTAGTAGAAGTAATGAACAGTAGGTCCACTGAGATAGCGGATATTTGATGAAAACGAGTCTCGTGATTCTCAGATCACGACACCGAAACTCTGTCGTCCGGCTCTTCATATACGTACGAATGCAATCATGACATGAGGTGATGATAACCTATATAATTATTTAAGGTAGACGTTTTAAGCATGTAATCTTAATTCATCCAACTACCTTTTTAAAGTTTAACATTTGGCGTTTAGACGCAATATCAGCAGAAATCTTACCTAAACTAACGGGACGGTGAAACTGCTGTACTAGTAAAGAATTAGGATTTAGCTCCTTCCATTGAATTGATATACCTTTACTCTAATCACACGTATGATGGTTTTACCTTTCTGTCGTATTGAGTTACTTCGTATACGATGATAACGATGAGATTGATACGGCGTAAAATAAGAATAAAAACTTCATGGGCGGCCATGGGAGACCAAAGACATTAACTTTTAACGAGTTGAAAGGACAAGAAAGCATTTTCTTGTTTTTTCATCAAAATACCCTTTATAAGAGGGTGTTTCAAATTTTTCTTCCCCTTAATCTGAAAATTAAGTCCTCCATCTGTTAAGAAGTAGAACTTTAGTTTAGTTATATTAATGTTCCGTTTTGAAGCAGCACGAAAACTGATTTATGGCGAACTGCTTAATTTGTATCATGGTCAGATGACGAGGACGACATCTGAGCTAGCTATTCCTCTACAAACTTCCGCGCCACACCAGCGGGAGAACTTTTGGCACTCAATGTCAAATTATCGTGCACCAGGCCCACATTCATGGCGAATACTTGGAGGAATCAGATTTCAAACTTGGAGATCTTCGGTACTGAAGCTGAAACCTTACCTTCAGACCACCGCGGCGCAGTAGAACTGAAGCAGAGAGAAATATTCAGAAGCTTATAAGGTGATACTGTTCTCCTGTCCAGCGTTAAAAAAGCAACTTTCCAAATATGCTATTTTTGTTTCCGAACCTCTCGTTAGAACAAATGCAGTTGTTTAAAGTTATCATTTCAACTGACTTTAAATCTTTGACGTAACAGACTTATTGAAAATACAACACAATCATCATAATGTGCAATATTAAATATTCGAGTTATACGGAATATGGGATTGAAATAACGCAGAATATTGTCTAATATATATTAGATTAAGTGTGAATGATTGCTTAGATTTTTTACAATAAATATTTGTATTATTAAAAAAATTCTTCATTCATGTGAATAACATTTGTATATATATATAATTTAGTAAGTATATTATAGTAGAAATAGTATAATATACTATAGTTATGATATTAATATAGTAATATTTACATGTATATAAATATTTTCACATTTCATATGAAACAGATTTTGCCTTATTTTGTTTGTAATTTATACTGAAAGCTACACAAAATAATAATTTTCGTGCAAGAAGTCATAGCCTTGAGTTTTGTGGTATATTTCAACTTGTTTGCTATTGGACGGATGGACAAAAACATGGTTGTATACATTTCGAGAAATCGCGAAGTTTAGAGAATTGATTAATAACTTAGATTCTTTATTCTGAAATTTTGATGTTACTGAAAGTGTATAATGTTGAAGACAGCGGCATATATTTACTATTGATTAACAGAACAAGAAAGAATTTGTTCACAATAGGAAAAATTTCGTAATTTTACTTCCCAAATTTTTTTAGATACCGGAAACATAATAAAGGGTTCTGAGTGACTGAATGACACACTGCGAGAAACATTATGAAGTAAGAATCGAGCGCAGAAACGAATCAATATATTCTGTTTCTTATTTACATGAAAAGAAACGACGATCTGTACTTTCCAATATTAATCATTCAGTGGCCGAAGCAGATTGTTAGTGATGGGCATAATAATAAGAAACGTCGGCCAGCCCATTTCTTCCTCATTTGTATAGGTATCCGTATCTTGTTTTGTTGACAACCACTCCCACAGAAGTGATTGTTATTAGAATCTTAAGGCAGCATCGCAAAACTCCGTCCGAGCCTTTTAGTCAGTGCCATCGCAAAAGCGAAAGATTCATAATCTGTTCGATGAAAGCCCTTGTTCTGATCATAGGCACTGCGACAAAGTATAAATGTTGGCATTGGTTTTCCCGAATCTGTTGGAAATAGCGGGTTTGAAAAGGGTGGGAAGATAACCGGAGAGGAAACCTGCATTGAGGTTCTCACGAAATGTCAATACACTAAAGTAATGAAGGGTCTCGTCCGATTTGTTGGTGACACAATGGAACCTGTTTTGTTCCTTATCGGTTCCCTATCTATCAATGCGTTGAAAAGCGTAATTTGTGCAAGAGACCAATGGAGGAATGGAGTAAATATATTTTATCTGCATTTACACGAAAAGCCCTACGTGGGAAACACCCCCAAGCATGCACGGTGAAATCTAAAAATCAATTCTGGTGGCACTTTTGTATAACACCTACCGGAATTACACGGTATATTGTATCTCGAAGCGTGAAGTATGGATCGCGCACTTCAATGCTAGATATACTTTAAATACTAAATTTTTTA
This sequence comes from Araneus ventricosus, assembly GCA_013235015.1. Classification (NCBI taxonomy): domain Eukaryota; kingdom Metazoa; phylum Arthropoda; class Arachnida; order Araneae; family Araneidae; genus Araneus; species Araneus ventricosus. Next base: position 6,303,634 of record BGPR01000002.1, on the reverse strand, counting down.
GTCAAAATAGATTTATTATTTTAAAAATAACTAGTCAGTAATCGAAATAATGTGCATATAAATTCATTATTACATATATTTTAACACATACGATTGAGGAATAATATGTCTGTGGTATACTAATATATAATAATAATAATAAACTAAACTAAACTAAGCTAAACTAAACTAAACTAAACTGAACTAATAATAATAATAATAATAATAATAAATAAAATAAAATAAATAAATAAAAAAATTAATTAGTAGAATCTTATACAGATAAAACTAGTCTAAGCCAAGCCTCATTCAAAAAACTGTGTTCAATAAAGTATAATGTAATGTTTTAGCACATCTTAAACCGCGTACTAATTTATAAGAATAAAGAAATTATTTTGTGAACAACGCATGAAACCTCAAAAAAATAAATAATTAAATAATATCTAAAAATAGTTCCAAAAAATGAAACAATTTTTAAAAACACATTTATATTAGTGCACTATAAAGTAATTTTTTATTTGAATAGTTTTAATTACCAGTTTTTAATTTCTAATTCATTATTATAAATATTATGTAAACTTGAAATGAATTTTTCTTAAATTCAATATAAGGTGGCGCCACTGGTCAGCAATAAAAAATTAACAGGTTAATCGATTAACTCAATATGAAGTTCTGAAAATATTAGAATAGAGTATTGTTATCAAGAACACATAATTATAGAAAATTTCAACTCTAGTATATAAAGATGTGAGTGAAAAATCACTTACGAAATTCCTTCTTAGCATACATGCAAAGAGTCAAATTAAATAAAAGTGTATAAAAAAGAAAGTTTTCCATTATTTTGCCAACACCTTGAATTCAGAACGACGGCAGCTACAAGGCTAGGCGCATACATGCAATACCTTCGGCAACTAAACAGTTTCGTCGAGTTGCCTGCACCGCTCGATTTCACCGCGACTAAACTGTTTAGTTGCGACGGGTGCACATACAGGCGATTTTTAATCTTTCGATTCTTCATTTTTGGATGTGCTCCAATATCTTATTACATCTAGTTTTCTTGTGTTTTTATCAAGTGTTCATATAAGCCTATTTTTAATATCATCACGATCTCAAAGCATTGAGCAATGTGCTTGTATTGAATTTCATTCTGTATATAAGGTCCAGATTCACAATGAGTTGTTAAATTTCAATGTCTAGCCATCACTGAAAAACATCTCAAGAATTTTTTGTATTGTATCTTATAATAGGGTAAGTGTTTTTAATATCTAGCATTTCAAACCGAATTCTTTAATAACATTCTTAAAAGAATATAGTTCTTTCCTATTTCAGAACTTTTCCACATTAATTTTTAAAAAATATGTATTTTCAATGTGGTTTCAAATTACTAGTACTAGTCTGTTATTAGCAATCCTGTATTATAATTAAGTTCGGGCCAGAAGTTAGTGAGGGAACTATTTTATTATTTGTGTTTTTCTCTCTTATTCCCCATTAATTTAATACTTCTAGAACGGCCATTTTGTATGCGGCCTGTCTTAAATATTGTCAAGAAAAAATGTTTTGTGTCAATTATCTTATTGAAATATATCACTTATTTTTGAATAAAGTTGTTCGGGGGACGGTTCTCTGGTGTGGGGCCTTGTGGGCTCCGTGGGGTGTTTGGCTGCTTAATCCGTCTTGCACCCATCCAAACTGGTAAAATAACTTCGGTTCTAGGTACCGGGGGTGCAGGCGCCGTTATGTCTATTCAAACGCACTACGCATACGCTGGGAGCCCCAAAATGATTTTTTTGTAGTGATACAATTTAGTTTTTCTCAAAATTCCTCACATTGATTTTCAGCTAACATTCTCTCACAAAGCTATCATTTCAATCATTTGAATGAATAGTGAACTTTCGTTTTCATTGATCTCTTTCTTTATCAAATGCTTTGATGACCAATACTAGTAATAGACGAGTTCTGTACATAAGCCTATAATTCGAATTTGTTTTGGTTAATTTGAGGTCCCAACTGAAAACTGTGCTCATTTCTGAGTTGTTTTCGTTAGTTAAATACGTCCGTATCTAATGAGTGCCAGTGAATAATCTTTAAGGTCCATAATTTAACTCAAGGACTCACTCTTAGATGCTATTCTGTGTATTTAAAAAATAATTGCAAGATTTTTGCACTCTAGGTGCTGTACTCTTCTGTTTCTTTATTTAAGTTGTTTACTCATTTATTTGAATAATGAAAAATTTTAAAATTATAACTGATATTACTTTAGAGATCAAAATTATTTACTGTTTATTAATTTATTACGTAGTATTCATTAAAACTTTTAAATGAATCTTTATTGCTGTTTTTAGAATAAAAACTGTCGTTGTCTCTTGTTGTGTTTGTTTTTAAACCCAATTTTTCTTACCTGAACTTTTGGATACATCTAATTTTTATTATGAATCCGTCAGTTTCAAATCAACCAAATTCGAATTTGTTATCAATGTTCAATTTAAAAATAGTCCGCGGAACAATTTATCAAAGTACAACAGTTTTTCAACAAAGTACAACAGTAAAGTAGCCCAGCAGTGATAGTATATTCGTGGAGATGCTTTACAATTGATTAAGCCGTGTTCAGAATCAAAATTTCAATTTGCTTAAATTTAAGTTTAAATTTGGAACATCATTTTATCATATTCGTAATTCATTACTTTTTGCAAATTTTATATTATGTTGTTTTATAATGCTAAAAAAATGTTGTTTTATATTTAAAAAATGTGCGATCTTATTATTAAATAGTATTTAGATTGTGATAAAAAATTTCGCTTTTTATTACAATTTTGTATAAAATTACTTTAAAATTTTAATTTTACTTTTCTTTATACGCGATATACAGGAACCAACTCTCTTGAAAGTGATCGGAAGTTAAATTCTTTGCTAATTCAATTTGTTAAAATTTGCTACTTAAAATTGCTTATATAGAAATTAAATTAAAAGAAATGCAAAATTATCTTGTTTTGGAAGTGAAAATGGGGAAAACGGGGGCTCCTAGAGGACTTAATTCGGCATGCCGTTTTATAACACCCAAAGAGCATTCGAAAAATATCCAAATAAACAAATAAATACGAATTTCGGGAAATTTAGAGAACTCAGACTAAGAAATTATGAAAACAAAATTATCTAGTAAATAAACAATGGATACAAAAAACATAGAATGCGACACTATTCTAAATAGCACGAGCTCATTCCAAAAAGCGCACATCACTATAATTAAAATATTTTGTCTATTATTGAAGTATATTGAGTGAATAAATGTTTCATTCGTGTTTACAGCACAGGTCACACGAGTTAGATGAAGTTGGCCGAAATGGCAACTTTTCTATTTACTAAAAATTTTCTTTTCATTCAAATTTTGAAAAAAAACTGTTTTTAACGTAAAATAACTACATTTTAATTGAAGTCTTTTAAGAAAACCTCATTCATCGCTTTGTTAAAAATTAGTTCAGGAAAAGGGAAGTTGACAAAGAGAGAGAAATAATATAAAGGATAAAATTAAAATGATTGATTTTAAAGAATCTGAAATATCAACAAAGAAAAAAACCAGGTAAGCTTATTAAAATAATGCAATAAAAGACATGCATTATTAATAAAAATGGAGTAACGGTTATTAAAAGTATGTAAAGCTATTATTTATTTTAAAAGTAATAACTGACAAGTAATAATAATAGCAAATAATAAAATATAGCGCAGGCCTCCTGTCTATACACTCAATAAATAATTCCATATCATTCGTAATAATCTCAGCCATTTTTAGGGCTAAATTATTTTAAGAATACTTCACGCTTCTTTAAAAAGCTCTCAAGCAAAGCTTCGTATAGTTTACGCGCCAATTTCAGAGCCCGTCTTGTCCTTCACCCCTTGAATGTACAGATCAACTATTTAGTTGCATGTGTGCGCGCTCCAGTAGAAACCCGTGTACTTTATGAGAGTTGTGCGATTTTGTAGTCAAAAGGCGATCGCTGTGGTTTAATGGCTGTTTAGTTGATGAACTATAAAGTTGCATGTATGCGCCCTCTAACTTGTGAGCTCATAGACTTTCATCATGCAACTAAATTGTTGCCCGATTAATAATTGCATGTATGCACCTAGCCTAATTATAAAAGTGGTATCCAGGTCTAGTAAAACGGTCATGCGCTACGCGATGAGACCGCTCACAACGTCACCTGGTGGAAAACTCTAGAAATAGCGTTCCTATCTCAAAAACGGTACAAGATAGAGGAAAAAGTCAATTTCAAAAAGGTAGAGAGATTAATACGAAGAGCACTTAACACATACAGTTGATAGTTCGCAATTTCCGAATTTGTGACGTCACAAAACATGGACAAAACGAGAAAATGTTATCTTTCGGAAAAAAATGACCCCAATATACTTTTTTCTGTGGAAATACATTACAATTGTGTAATTCAAACAGCAGATTTATGCGACATTTCCGACAACTTTGAAATATCTTCGATGCCGTATTATTATTGCTTGTGCCAGCGTGCCAACTGATATGCTAAACGTGAAGTTAAGAAAAGGGCCCCAATCTGTATAGTAATTGACGGAGAGTAGTTTGAACATCGAAAATAAAGATATCTTCTGATAACTAGTTCTTCTTTCTCTTTTTAACACGTTTCGTCATGTGTCAGTGTTCGAAATAGCCAACAAATAAATATGCATTTTAAGTGTTTTGTTCTTCGTATATGTCCCCAGGGTGTCTTTTTGTACAAAATCAATAATGCTCAACAACTTTCTAATTGTATATTTTCCTCTATTTTGTACCATTTTCGAGATAGGAACGCTAATTCCGGAGTTTTTCACCAGGTGACGCTGTAAGCGGTCTCATGGCGTGGCGCATAGCCATTTTACTATACCTAGACCCACTTTCTTGACTATAGCTGCCGTCGTTCTGAAGTTAAAGGGGGTGGCCATTACTTAAATGTGCACTCCTTACAGCAATTGATGGATCTCGTGATTTCACTTTGCAAATGTAAACAAACGAGCGAATGCAATTCAGCTTCAACCTACTTTTCGATGCGTTAAACATGAATTTCAGTCTAGCACTTAAGTATTATCGAAACAATCAAAGAAGACGAATTCAACGTGTAAATCAATAAATTGAAGAGAGTTTTGAAGGGATTTCTGGAAGAAAGAAGAAATAATTTGTTTTAAGATTCTCGGTATGATTGCATTTATGTGGACAATCAAAGCGCTGATATGGATGAGTTAACATTTCGTAATTACCCTATTGACAAAATGTAAAAATTCATTGAATAAATTTTGTATCATCTGTCATTAATATTTTTAATTAACCAGAGAACTTTAAAAAAATGTAAATTTTTCTTGATAATAGCTTGTCATGGCAAACTTGACGCGACAACTTTGCAACGAACTTCCTGTAAAGTAACAAAGCATAATCGATCAACCTCCTTGCAATACAAGTTTGCTGTAAAGTTGACACAGCACACTTACACACCATGACCTGGATACAGTTGTATATATCTGGTTTTGATCTTTGTCTCTGTTTTAAAAAACATCCGATTTTTAACAGCATCTCCAAGACCGTCTTTCTTTTTATTAATTCAATAAATCAATGATAATTTGTAAAAAACTAACTAGGTCTTTTTATAAAAGAAAATTTGAAAAATTCTCCATATTTTCATTAAATATAGAACTCGCACTTTAAAGGAAACTATATATCGCCTTTTTCTTAATGTTGAAATGTTAAAGTTCATAAACAAAATTAAACCTAAAAAACGTTTCAACGTCAATGTTTGTTGAAAAATAATCTTTCTTTGTGTCCCATATTTTTAAAAGTAATTACTTTTGAACCCTAATTTCATAATTTATTCCATTAGCAAATCGTAGTTATTAGCGAAAATCGCTTTCCCTTTGACTTCAAATCATATTCTCAACTCAAAATTTAAGAAATTAATGAAATCAAGAAGACAGTTTAAAATAAAACGTGTAGATGGACGATGCATTAGCGTAATCTGTCTTCGGCAATCGAAATCCATCTGGCTGAGTGGCTAAGACGACAGGTTTAGGAAACTGGATGTCGGGGGGTTCGAATCCCAGGCTGTCTTCGTTCTCGTTTTTGCTATAATTTGCAATGAGTTTGACGCGTGGTGACTAACTCGTTTGCTTTAACTTGTTTCAAACTTGCTGCAAGCTTATAGATTTTCAGAACAAGATTGCTGCAACCTTAGTGCACACGAAAATTGATATATAGGACGAGGCACAATTTGTAAATGCGCTCGTGTTTCAAACTGCAGATTACGAGTTCTATCCTGAGCTTCTATATTTAAGTTTTATCCTCCACATCCTCTTTGCCGCATGACTAGCATTTCAGAGAATTTACGAGAATCTTTTCCTAAAACTTATGAATGTGAAAATCAATATTTTTATTTGATTTCATTCTTTTTTTCGATTATAGTTTCTGATCAGACAAATTTAGAATAACTTCTAATCTAAATTCTATCTCTCAGACTCACAAGTGTTCTAAATTAAGAATAAAAACTGAAAAGAAAACGCTTTTATTAGTGCACTAAAAAGAATTTTTTTATTTTAATTATTTTCTACCTTTTAGTATTTAATTTAAAATTAATTATTGTAAATATTAATTTTTCAACAATTTTTCCTTAAATTCACTAACATGTAGCGCCACTAGTATAAAATAAATTAATCTCCTAACTGATAATTAAGCTGAAATTATTAAAATAGTGTTATGTCATGGAGAACACACGAATGTACAAATTGACAGAATAAATAATACCTGTAAATAACATTTTATCTATTGCTACTTTACCTGCAATTAACGTTTCATCTTGCAAATAACGTTTGTTTCATTTGTAGGACAGTACCTGCAAATAAAGTTTTATCCGTTGGTACCGTACATGCAAATAACGCTATCCTTAAGTTAAAGTATTAGAAACAAATTAATTAAGCTCAACCATCATGGTGTGTTTTACAATAATTGTGCTAGGGCGCACAGAGTCCACATTGTAGCGAAAGAAGCGAGCAAGGTTTCTATAGCAAACCTCATAGGAATGCTACGCAATCCTCTTGGAGGTTGGCGAGGGTCAGCGAGAAGGGGCCAAAGCCCCCTAGTATTTCTTAAACCAGCACATTATAATGTGTCCATACAGTTCGCAAACAATTTTAAATAGTTTTAACTTTATCAGTATGATAGAAAGCTTTTTTAGAACAGAGTAGAAATCTTAATGTATTTATTTTTGAAATTTTACTTTTAAAAATTTAACCTAAAAATTATTTATTTCTCAGATTGACTGCACTTTCGTTGCAAAATGACCGACGTGGGCTTTGAACCATCTCAGGTGAATATGTTTATTGAAAATTAAAAGTGTTTGAATCTCTCTGACCATAGTATGCTGAGATTTAGGATTTAGTATTGCCATCAAACTAGACAAACTGTCAGTTCAAATTTGTATCGATATTTGAAGGGAAGAAGCTGCTTTGATTGCTATTGTAATTGCAAGAATTTCAGCTTAGAAAACCAAATTTATGTAATTCACTTTACCTTGCCATGAAGCTGTTACTCCTTAATTTTCGAGAATGCAGTATGCACTTCCTGTGCCTACGTCCATTTTATATCCAACCGTATACATTGCTCTGACTCCTAAGTCGCTGTGATCTTCTATAAAGAAGATTAGGTTGTGGAGAAGAAAATTTTGAGGATGGATATGAATTCCACTGCTTTTGCTTTCGTAATCTTTTGGGCTGAATGTAACATTGAAAACGTTGGATGGAGATCTTGCTTGAGGAAATTGTGTTTCGTTGTTCTCTGAACTGAAATCTGCCACTTCTGTCCAAAGAAGGTTTGGAATACAATGCAAAACTGACGCGTCGAATAGGAATTCCACATACAAGTGATTGAAAAATTCTTATAAGATGTTCACGTCTTCTCTAGTGAAAACGTGGGCCAACGGTTATTATGAAAACTAAGTTTATGTTCTAAAAATGAATTTTCAGATGACAGAAAAAATAGATATATCAGAATCTTAATCTTTTTTACGATTTCTTCTTTTCATATACACGTACCAAGTTATAACTATCTAAAAATATACACGAACTTTATGGCAACATGTATATTGATCGATAAGACTTAAACCAGAAAGAAGCAAAGAATCTGTTGATATGTTATTTTTTATAAGCCATGAATTTAAAATCATGACTTATTAAAGCTATTGTAATGTAAAATCGGTTTCGTCCATTGTATTCAATTTATATACAAAATGATAATATGCTCAGGGAGTAAAATTTTATGTCAACACAGTCTTTAGAGAATTTAGCTATTCTCGTTCTGGTAAGCAAAAAAATAGACTTTTTTTATTTTAGTTTGCAAAAGAAATATTGATTTTTAAATTTATTTCTGTAATAAAGTAAACATTTTTGTAAAGCAAACCTTCATGGAAGAAATACTTTATACTACAATTCAACTTCGGAAAATTTCTACAAATACGGAAATGTGTTTGACCCTTTCTAAGGCCGTAGGAATATACTTCCCACCAAATTCATCAATTTTTAAATGCATTTTTTAAAGTTGGCGTAAGTTCTCGCCAAATTTTTCGATGAAACAAAAACATGGATGTTCCAATTTCTTATCTCAGACCATAACGAAGTGTCTTGATTTGGTAATTAATTAATAAAATTAATTAACAAAAAATCATGTCAGCCAATAAGCTAAATGAATTTGTTTTCTTAAATTAATCTCAATACCTAAATTATTTTATTATACCACTACTAGAAAAAAATAGCCTTATAAAGGGTTAAAGCCCATAAATGCTTAAAACTACTTTTTAACTATCACAGATTCACTTATATGAGAAGCATTTAGCGATTAAATTTAGTTCTGTTAATAGTGACGCTGGAAAATAACAGTGAACAAAATTTTTATTTAGAGATTTTGAGAAATCTCTACCTTTTAGACCTCCCTTAGTCCGAAGAAAACATTTGTAATTATATCTGTATGTCAGTCTGCCTGTCTGCGAACACTTTAACTCAAACATGCCACAAGATAGACGAATAAAATTTACTATACAGTTTTATCACCAGAACTGGAGATGCGCATCAAATTTTGGACCTAATCCATCAACGGATTGACTGTCAGTCTGTTCGTGTGCATGTGAACTCGATAACTCAAAAACGCCACACGCTAAACGCAGGACTTATAGCAAGTGATCTTTTGACCAAACTTGTAGATCTATGTTAATTTATAGTCTCAATCGGTCAGGGTGAAGATACACTGTTACAGAATGCATATTTGATTTTTTTTCAATATGCAGAGAAGTTAAACACGAAATACGCCATATTCTGGAAGTACATGTGAAATCAGAGAGAAAACAAGCGCTGAATTTTTTATTCCAATTCAACAATTTTCTGAGCTTGAATATTAAAATAAGCCTAGACCACTTTTTAAATCCTTATTCCAAGCATCGGTAGTTTTATAAATATAAAAAATGAACAATCAAAGTGTAATCATGTAATTAAAGAATTCATTGAATTCCTTTATTTAAATAAAAAATAATTTTGAAATAATTAATTTAAAAGAGAAATAAAAACGAATTAAACAGAAATCCAATCCTTATTATACAGACTTTATTAAATCCATTAAAATTTTTTTGAAATTTTTGTGCAATTTATTACACTGAAAATCATTTCGTCCATGCAAAATGTCTTATAAAATAAATGAATAAATATCTTGATGGAATATATATTTTTATGTTATGTTATAAATGATATTATCAAAAGTCAAGCTGAGATGTTTCTTTTGATATGTTTTTTTCTTTTTTAACTAAGAAGCATGACCAATGCTATATTACGTTATTTTTAACAAAGTATGATATATTTGTAAATGATTTGGTTTATGTATTCTTATAATCTATTGATTCTAAACAAAATCAAGGAATTTAAACTAATTTCCTTCGAATTTCAATCACAAAAGTATAAATTATGTAAAAATAAATTACTGAATACATGAAACACTGGTACCAAAATTGTCTTAAATAGAAAGATGAAAGGAAACTTTAAATGTTTATTTACTTTAGAAAGTATTCTTAGTTTTACGGTAGGATATCTATAAAACATTGACGTAAGCCTGTGTTGTGATAAAAACATCTGAAATAGATTTTACGTGGTAACAAATGTTTGCTTTAACTAAGTCATGATATATTTTCTCGCAGATGTGAAAAATGTTTAAGCAAAATTTATGTTTAATTTAAGTGTAATTATTGAATAAACCATCGATATTATTTATAACTTTATACCTGTAATAAACTACTATAAACCACATTGAAAACAATATAAATATTATGACACATTTTACTGTATCGTTTATCTAATCAATATTTAAATTGTGACAAGCGTTCATTTCTGATGTAACAACTTTTTCGTTTATTTATGTTCGTTAATAAGCATAATTAAAGCTTATATATGCCTATAAAATGAACTAATATTATAGTAGGGGAGACCGGGACAGATTTACACACTTTTTAAACTTTCAATTTTCTATTTTTATTCATTGCAATAATTTTCTTGTTTTCATTGCTAATTAATTAGTTAGGCTTTAAGACAACTGGTGCATAATTTTAAGTACCTTCAACTATTATATTTTTTTTAGTTATATTATTTTCTTTACCATGATGTCACCTGTGTAAATTTGCCCGTGGCCAGGGCAAGATACACAATGCCTGGGGCACGTTTACACACCACTGAAAATGATTAAATATAAGGCTTACTTTCATTAAAATACAAAAATTAAATCCTAAGAAATTCAGTTCATTTCAAAAAGTAAATAACAGATTACAAACATTAATTATGGTGAATTCTCATCTTTTTCGAAATCGCTCTCACAATTTATGCAAACAAAAAAATTTTGAATTACCTGTGGTAATACATTCCTCATGAGACCACCTCTTACATTTAGTGCACTGTACCCACTATTCGTCAGGTCTTGATCTCCGTATGGTTTTAAACAGTAAATACACAGACAATTTTCACTGTCATTCTCTTTATCAGAATCAGAAGTTTTATTGGTTTTTTGCTACTTTTTATGCTCAACATTTCCCAATTTTTTTTCAGAACAAGGTGTTCCGTTTTTCTTAAAAAAAACACGAGCTAGTTCCAATTCCATAGCCCCCCAAAGCATTTACAGGTTCTTCTGGACATTGAATTTTTTACCACAGTTGGAAAATGTTTTGAAATTAAATCCAAAAGTCGTAGCTACCTTTCTCAGAGATTGACCATTTTTAAAATTTTTAACTGCCATCTTCATCACGTGTGGATGAATATATTAATTTCTTTTAGCTTTATTTTTATAATTCCGAATCATTTTTAAAATGAAAAAATAATGCAATCAATAAAAACTAGAAATAAGAGGTCAACAGAATATTATTACACAGTGTGTAAATCTGCCCCACGTGCTGTGTGTAAACTTGTCCCATCGTCTCTTTTTTGTTATAACTCATCATATAAGCTTTATTCACAAGGAAAATAATCAGTTAAATAGCTTAAAATAACCACAAAAGAACAATCTAAGAGGGTAATCCATAATAAGTTATAATGATCTAATAGTACGAGCTCTATTAAAGCCAATTAGTAAGGGTGAAAATTTACTAAACTGGTAAAAAATAAAATCAGTAAAAGCTGTATCTTTCGCGGTACGCTCTTAAGACAAACTCCAAACTGGCGTGAGTGCTAATGGCGACCGAGACGCTTGTCCTGAAACGACATATGGCGCCCTCTCACCAACGGTATGTGAAATGTAAGCTTTGTGTAATCGTGCCCCTGTACCAAACTTGCCCCGGTCTCCCCTATTCTCTAGGGGATCGGTGTAGTGTTCAACAGTACCGATTCTTCTGGGGAACGTTGTTTATTTATGAAGAATTTAACGATTTCGGGTTGGCCAAATGATCCTGTATCGTTTTTGTTTTCTTCTCCCTCCAAATTGCTGCACATGTTCTATTCATTCGAAGGAAAAATATAATTTTCCTTTCCTCCAACCGTGGTATTATCGGTTCTTGTTTTCTCTCAATAACATTAAATCTAGCTATTACACTTGGATTAACGATCACTCAGGGCGGTAAAACTATCTAGAGGATGATCAATCTACAGTCATATTGATTACAAGCTATGAGTGAAATCCTGATGGCTTATTGATGCATCATTTGTATCAGGCCATACGCAAAGGAGCAAATTCTTCTAGTACATTATCTGTACTACACATCAGGAAATGTTAAAATGTTTCACTGTTCTATGGTGACGATATGAAGATCTTCTAAACAGGAATGGTGCCAGAGTTTGCCCGACGGGGGGGGCCGATTTGTCCGGCAGGGGGGGCACGACCTCCCCGACAGGGGGACGAGTGTAATCAAATTAGTCTCAAATTTTCGCCAGATTATTATTTATCAACTACAGTTGAATACCCAGTACAAAAATTTTCCCCGACGGGATACAAAATTTTTCACCGGGGGGGCCCCCCCACAGCATCCCCGACAGAGGGGCTCTGGCCCCCTCTGACGCCACCCCTGCTTCTAAACTGCGTAAAAGAAAACCTGGTTCTTTGAGAAGTCTACCACTAATCCATGCAATAAAGAACTAAATATTTCATAATACTTTATCTTCTGTTATTTATTTTTCAATACATCTTTTAAGCATATTTGTATTTAAAAATAAATATTGTGTATATTTTCTCGAAAACGCGCAATTCTGCTAGCGAAAGATGTGAATAATGTTATTGCTAATAGGTTTTGCCGCTATCAGTTAGCCATGCTTGTTGAATCTTCTCTCGTTAGTTCAACTGCTAAACTTCTGTGGAGTTCACATGAATTATATAATGCGAAATTATAAATATGCAATCTGAGATATGGTTTTGCGATTTTTCTAAAGCTAATTAGTATTTTTAATTTTTTTGTCCGTCGTTTTTTCTCTTATCTTCTGCAAAACAAGGGGAAAAAAGAAAATTTATTCAAAAATAACTTGGAAAGAAAATACAAGTCTGCTTAGTGTTTGGGAAATTCAAATAATTAACATGTGGCAAAAATGCACGGGGACAGTGATTAATTAGCCTGCGTTATTCTATAGGAAATATTTGTGAGAGTGGCCCACAAGAACAACTTTGGAGTAATTAAACCAGTTTACAGGAACAAATATGGATGATGTTGCTGGAGGATACATGTTAATCCTTTGTATTAAAATTCATGGTTCAGATGTATCTAAGTAGAGGCCCCAACAAAGTTAAGACCGACATCGCTGGAGCGTTGTATCTGTATTATAGTGAAAATTTGTCAAGTTAATTATCTCAGTATTACTGTTATAATTTTAAGACATTTCCTTAGCTATAAAAATAGTTTTTTTCTTCATTTACAGTAGAAGTTTCATAGTAAATATAAACAGACAATATAATGTGTATAAAAAATTAGCACTAATTAAGTTTCTATAATTTATTAAAACGATCAATTCCGACATTGGAATTGATATTTTTTGTAAAGTAGACAAATAAAAATAAAATAATATGAAACCCTCACTCTACTCTGACATAAAACACTATTCAAAACAATCCCACAGCTTTCGTTTCAATTTACAACTCTACAATCCATCACACCGTCATGCTTTTGTCGACGTCTATGCTTTACCCTTCATATATAAAACCTGTACTTTTTAAGTAAACCTTAGACCGTTCCTAGCGAAAGTACTTCTCAAGATGTGTCAACGTCGAAAATACCCTGAAATTGAGAAGTTCAAGCAAAAGTCAAAATTTCACACTTTGACCTCAAAGTTTCCTTCTGGAGTGGGAAACGAAGTCCGCGGACCCCAAGGGAAACTGCGTGACACTCTTTTCTACTCTGTTGAGTTTGTGGAGCTCTTCATCTCATCGATCATCATCCGTGGACGGTCTTTTTTTTTCTTTTCCCCCTCCAAACATTTTGTCATCAGAGTGTCCCTCCCTTCTCAACACGCATTACTTTGGGCATGAAACGACATCCCACTAAGAACATGACTCCGCTTTTCCAAAACTTTTCACGGATGCTTTAGTCAATCTGGAATGTATGGGGTAACTACACATATTAGAGGTAGAAGCGAGATTTTTTTTATTACAAACATGTTGGAGTTTTCTATGTTTATTATGCTTGCTTGTTTCATTAAAAGTTTAGTATGGGGATATATTAAGAAATGAGTAATAAATGTAGTTTGGTCTGGGTGAATGATGGTGTTCATCAGGGTAATGCACATTTTGATTTTATCATACTTATTTATTAGGTAATTTATAAATTTTTAAAATTCGACAGATTTAGTTTAGTTAGATTAGTGTTCTGTGTTTAAGTTATGCGTGGGTTATTTTGAATAACTTCATCCTCAGATTGTAGGATTTTTTAAATCGTTGTTTAGATGCAACGTTTACAAATAGGTCCAAATATTTTTGAAAAGAAGCGAATAGTTATTTATTTGCAATACTATATTAGCATAATCAGCGTCAGTTCGTCATTTCAGAAATGAGCAGTGTTGCAAAATAGTTTTCAAGAGAATCCCTTTTAATTCTTTCAGGGGCACAAGCAATTTATTATTTTTTCGTTAAAACAATGTTAATGGCTGTATAAATCCATTAGAAAAAAGTATACTTGGTGCTGCCATCTATTGTCTTTATTAGATACTAAGAAACGCATTCTTTCGAATAAATCATCAAAAGACTACCGCCTTTATAAGAAAAAAGTTCATAAAAAGTTGGTTTCAACGAGGAACCACCGCCCTTGAAAGGGAAGGCAACTTCACCTTGAATAACTCGAAGCTTTAAATTGTATTTATCTGAATTATATCTTAGAAAACCATTGATGCATATTTTTTCGATCAGCGGCTTCTAACAAAAGTAAACGAATATGTATTAAACCAGATGTATTTCCGTCAGGCAACATCCAAGCGAAACAGGATTAAAAAATACCGAAAGAGAATAAAGACAAGAAAAACAAATCAAATTAGAGAAGCGGAAAGAAGGAAAAAAGAAAGAACATGAGTAGGCCGGTCTCAAAACCGGAGCTCGGAAATTCTGGGCTCAAGGGGAGAAAAAGCGGCTTCTTTTTCCTTCCGATGTAATACTTAGCAATGCGTAGTGAGCGAACTTTAATGCTTTCCAGTGCTATTTGGTGTGCAGTCCCGTCCTGTGTGTTCATTCATTTTCTGACTTCTTGTGTTTCGTTTTCAATTTTCTTTTTATACTATTTTGTATAAAACCCCTCATCATTTAGCTTCTCTTAGAGTGCAACTAAAACACACCTCGCTGCAATATCGGTATCTTTCTGAATTTTAATGGTATCTAACCGGAATTTATATATCAGTTCCCTTATATATATGGCTTTGAAGTTATGAAAGAAAAATTATGCTACGTTTGGCACATGCGCAGTAAAAAACTATTTACGACAAATAACCATGTTCCGTCTTAAAGTACTTACTTCTAATTTTAATACAATGTTTCTTTAACATATTGTCACGAATTCTGTAAGTTTCGTATAATTTGGTTCAAAACTTTGCATGTTAAAAGCAAAACACATGCCAGAAAATTTGAGTTTTTTTAAAAAGAAAACCTTCGTGTCTTCCCGAATATTCGTGCTATTTTTACGAAAATGCATGTAAATATTGCGCACATTAAACAAAACCATTAATGAAAGCTAGAAATCATCAGGAGCTTTCTGTGACACAGGGCGAGTTCTCAATCATTTTCTTCTTCATCAAGTTCTGGTCGGTCCCCTAAATATCCTCGGGACCGAATCTTCACTGTAAAATGCGAGTTCAAGCCTCTTGTTTACGTGGTAAAAGTTCAAAGAAAATTCATCCATCCTTTCGGGAGATATTCGAAAAATGTGAAAATCCAGAAGTATTCACATTATTCTGTTATCAACCTGTATACTTCAATGAATTTTTCTTTTAACCGATTGATTTAGTTTTTCTAGTAATCAATTATCAAATGAAATTTTTGCATTCAAAGTAAACTTCTCTTTGGTTTTGAGATTACTTTTAAACTAATTCTATCATTCAGATGAATTAAGATTCTAGAGAATGAACAAGGTCATCACGTGATTGTAAGGTTCCTTTGTGGAAAATTGTTCGTTACTGGTGTTCTTACAAAACATATCCGTGATATTATATTGTCTGTGGGAACAAATGATTTGCCTAACTACTATAGAGTGCAATACTTAATTGTTAATAATTGGTTTTAATGGTCATTTGTTTTCTTGAATATTTAAAGATTCCCATAAATCTATTTCGGAATTTCATTAAAAGTATGATTCTGATTTTTTTCTATGTGACAGTGCTGTAAAAAAGAAAGGGCCTCTGTCTGAGGGGTAGTAGCATGTCCCACTCGTAATGGAGGCTGTTATGCGTCGGCCACAAAGCTCGAATTTGCTAGTCGCGGTTGCCGGGTCATTTAGTCGGCGGTACGAGAGTTCTTTTCGTGGTTACCCCAATGAGAGGTCATTCTCGTAAAAACAATCATATAGCTTCCAAAAAGTAGCTAACCTGGCAGATTAATGTAACTTTCGTTAAAGAGCTATTATGCGTCTGTCACAGAGCCCAAATTAATTATCTGCTGTGGCTGGGTCATTCCGTGCTTCCCAGGTGCTACGGGAGGACGGAGTTTCTTTTTTGTGTTTGCTCCATTATGAGGTCATTGTCGTAAAATAATCATGTAGTTCAAAACAGGTAGTTAATTTAGCAGATTAATGCAGCTTTCCTTAAAGTTCTCCATAAAGAATTTTGGACTAATAACAAAAAAAAAATTAGAATGACTAATACCCTTTTAAGAAGTTTTAGATAACGTTTACCATTCATTTGTTCAAAGTCCATTCCTTCTCTTTTAAAAAAAAATACAAAAATTCCTTAATCTGCTCTTTAATCTGAATTCTTATCTTTGAGATGTCTGTCAGTGCCAGGAAACAAAAGAACAAATCAGAAAGAGCTCTATTACGTTAATCAACATGGAAGAAAACTCGATGCATTTCGAAATGTGATCTTGATCTACGAATATCTTTCTAGAGATGGAAATACATTCGCGTCCATTTTGGGAAATCTAATTTGCATGAGAGTAAACTGTTTCGAAAGATCCGTTGTCCAAAAAAGCTTGGGCTGCTATTTCTTCTGATTTATTTAGTATCTCAGTTTAATATCAACTTCTCCATCGATCTATCAAAGGATCGTAGTAAATTAAATATGGTTCTTTAGGGATGCCGGGGATTGTAAAAATGTTCATAAAACAGGTTTAGGAGAAATCTAGAAAAGAAAGGTCTATGTTTAGCCCAAAGAGGAATCGAAGATTCAGGATGAGGTGCCACTCTGGCGCCTTTCAGAAGAATCTCTTTTGGCGCCAATAAATTCGCCAAAAAAATTGATGTTTCTAAAAGCAACCGTTATTGTGGAGAGTGGGTGAGGATGACTGAAGGAAAATAAAAACTAAAACTGACTTCTGAATTAAATGCATATATTATGAGGACATAAATTCCTGATTTATAAGAAATCTATAGTGGATACAAGTTCGTTTATATAGGAATAAAATAATTCGGAGATCTAATGACATCTTTTACAAGAGAATGAGTTTTGCATTAAATGCGCGTATGTAATATGATTAATTATTTAGTTAGTTAGGAATTAAGGATATAAATTATCTTGAAATACCATTGTTAGAAATCCTTGGTATTTTATATACTGTTAGGATTAAAAATATTAATCAACAAAACAGTGCTAAAAGGGTGAAAAAAATTATTTTAATTGTACTTTCATTGTGGCACATGAAATCTTTCTGTTATTGAGGTCCGAAAGCTACTATACATTTTTTTATCGTTAAGTTACCCTATTTTGTCATTCTGCAGTGATAGCACATCTGAGGTTTCGGAAAAATTTAGTAGGCGATACTTTTATGGATTTGTACAGTAACAATTCGCTTCGTTGCAAAAGCACCTGAACTTAATCGCAAGCGTTGGATTTTTAAACATAAAAAATTAAAAATTCGTCTGAGTTTGGGGAGTTAATGAATATTAAAATGTTTGAATTCCATGCTGTCATGCATATTTTTTTAATTACACATATAATGTCATCAACTTTTTAGGACTTTAGAGGCATTTTTAAACGAATTCCACAATTACTTAAAGCGAACCTTTCTTTATTCCAAGATCATCATTTCATATTAAAAGGCAAACAGGTTATTTTTCCATATATCAGATATTTAAAATGTCCAACTCCATTACCATATTCGCGAACGACGCCGCGCACGTCGCCGCTGAGGTTAAAATCAGACAAGAGGCAGAGTGTAACGTTAAATACTACTGGGAAAACGGGGAATCCCCCGAGATCTTGTGACTCTGGAAGTTCAAGTAGAGCACGGTTTCCCTAGGATTGAAGTAAAGGTAATTAAAAATGACATGGCGTTAGAAAGAATTAATTTAGAGATGAAAAAGTTAAATCATTACATACATACTATAGGGACTTTTCCTGCCGTCTTCAGATTTGCAATTCCTAGTAAATTTAATTTTTATGGTATGTTATAAAACAGCCTGGTCGTCTTTTTTTGCTTCGGATAATCTTTAACAAATAAGGATCTGAACTTACATTTAAGTTTAGAGAAAAACATTAAAAGCAAGAAAATTAAATGTTGCCATTTAGAAGAGTTTCATTAATTAATATACGTTAGGAAGAAAATTTTATATTAAAATATTTTCATCTAATATTTACAAAGTAAAAGTAGTTTGAAAATTGAATTTTGTATATTTAAAACCACGAAAGTGAAAAATGGGGGAAAAAGGAGCAGAATGCAAATATGAAAATTCATTAAAGTAATATAAAGATGCAACTTTAGGTTACCATTTGTTAATGCTTTCTTGCTTTTCTTTTTTTAACGGATACGCCAGTTTTTGCAGGTAATAGGGGCACTCTGAAGAATGAAGCATTGAGAAGATTGTGCACGTGATCATTACGAAGTGATTTAAATACCATTTTGTTATACACTCATTAGCAATATGTTGTGTTTGAAAACAGCAAAAATTTCAACAATCAATTTTTGGATATTTTAATAGATTTCCTACAATTAATTAATAAAAATAAATATTAAACTTTTCAATTTATTTTTATACTCTTTCTGATTCTTTTGGTGGTAAAGATACGTGGTATTCTATTTTTCGATTTTATGAGAATTTCACACAATATGTTGGACGTGGATACTTTATTATTTAAAACTATATGGGGTCACGGTTTCCTTGTGGTTAAGTTTCGGCTTCGGGGCCCGATGATTCCAGGTTCGAAACCCGATTGTAGTATTTTAGCACGATAAATTTTTTATGCAATTTATTAAATCAGCAAATATGTACCAATAAATGCTGTATAAATGTTTTAAGACACATTTTATGATTTCCAGAGGAAGAACAGAGAACGTGCAATCCATTCTAAACCATCCTAACAAACGCAATGCTTACATCTTCGATTTCGTTTGAGTAAAAGGTTCGAAGTAATGGTATCTTATTTACATACTATGTACGTATAATTTAAGAAATCAAAACTTCAGTCACGATGAAATTAGATTTTGTGAAAATTTTAAAAGGATTTTCAAAGAATTTATCAGTCCTTTAAGATGAGAGATAAATTTAGAATTCTTATGATATTTATTTAGTTTTTTTCCATTGTGTCATAAACCGTAAAAAATTCAATTTTTTTGGTTCCTCAGCAAATGTTTCTACTGAGTAGAATCAAAAATAATTTTATTTCTGTTTATGATAGCGAATCTTTGTTAAATATTTAACTAAAAGTTTCCGAAAAAGTGTGTAGAAGCGAGGAATAGACTTACGTTTGATTATTTTTTATAAAGGCGGAATGTATGGAGAGATCTGAGATTGATCAAAGTCATATAGCATAAATTATTGTAAAAACTTTTAAATAAAAATCATTTTCTTGTCAGTTAAATGAATACAAGCAATCACAGAAAACATATTATTACTACCTTTAGCATTCAGCATGCAAAAGATAAATAAAATCTTGGAAAATTCTCTTTTAAAGATTATTGCTGATAGGGATAGGAAAAGTTTTCCTCCGAGTTTTGCCAAATCAGTGATATATCGCCAAATGAATTAAATGGTCTGCAATCGATGTGTAACTGTAAATCACGTTGTCACAAAAATCTTTTTCTTACATACTTCTCATGTGGAAAACCTGTTGCCTCTTCAACAAGTGACAATAATTGTAGTACAAGAATTTCATGCTTTGTTTGCCTTCAGAAATACTCCATAATTATCTAAAATAGATAATCGATTGATGTTTTGAAGCCTTTTATCAAAAGCTTTTAAGGAACTTGAAGTTTAATAAAGAGCTTCAAGGCGCCTTTTAGCAGATTTTACATCGGAACTGTTACTTATGCAACTTAGTTCAGTGGTTAACATAAACTAAATTTCTCTCAATTATTATTTTATGCAACCTAACCTAACACAGATGGAATGCTTATTGCATTTAAAGGATTTTTATGGTCATATTTCTGTTCTTTAAGCTGTTCGAAATCTACAGAACAATTTTGTCTTACATAATATTCTCTAGGCTATCTTTCGCTATCTATCTTTTCTTTCTCATTAAGAATGATGACCTTGCACTTCTTAACTCAACCCTTTGACTCATTGGCGTGCAGTGGTTCTTAAAGCTACTGAAGCACTCGGGCTTTTAGTACACATAATACCCACAATATTATTCATAAAAACTTTATAAATATATAATAGGCGAAAGTTGCCAAATTTTGCCCATCTGGACAATTTTTCAATGTTCAGTGATAGAGAAGTAATTTTAATTAAAAATTACTCATTTTAGTTTATTTATCTCTCAAACTATGCAATTAAATTTTTATGAAATACAATTTAAAGTAGGAAAAAACAGCTTAAATATTGTGTCAATGATCCAATTAAAGGAACTGGATGCCCCGATTGGACCAATGGTTTTCGAGATTGGACAACCAATTCCTCTAAGCACAGTTAAAGTAAAAATATCTTCTGAATCACAAATTCTTCCCAGGAAACACTGTATAATCTCAAGTATGACATTTTATGCTCTATATCAGATTTCATCTTTCTTACATCTGATGCGAAATTACGTAAGCTTAATTTTTGTTCTTTTTGATAACATTTGATGTAAATTATGTTCCTTTATGGTTTCTTTTTTATTTCCTTTTATTATTCACTTCCAATTTATGAGGACTATTAGTGATTATAACAGCTTTTTAGATAATTTCTCTAGTTCGAGATAACAGGGCTCCATTGATTTAAACGGTCCAATTCAGGCAACTGTTTGCGATTCAATCTAGGAAACTTTTGGTCAACAGCAAAAAATTACCCTAACCTATTTTTAAACTATTTTAATAAAATTATTACTGTAAATTGTAGTCAAACAAGTTTACTTTTTGAGGATATAATAACAATTTTTCTTGTTTCTTACTTTATATCAGTGTAAGGATGTATTAGTCATTTGCTAAAATATTAATTGATTATCTGTAAATCTAATCTATTGTTCCTTAACTGTAACCATGTAACGCTTTCACTTAAAAAAGGATTTCATAAACCAAATTTAGATCGTTTAATGTATTTTGCCACTTTTATGGTCCAAATATTTAATATAATTGAAGTTATGATACTGATACAATCCTGGTGCCAGTCCGAATTCGTCAACTCTCCCTAATATTAATAAAATGTCCCCACATGAAAAAAACTAAATACAAGAATAATAATATGAAGGAGCGTTAAACTAAAACGCCACAGAAACTCAATTTAATTTCCACGCGTCACATAACAAGCTGTAGCAGGATGCAACACCGCTCCTAAATGAAGTAATCATCAGGGTCGGATTATACCTTGTAGGGGCTCTTGGGTAATACAAGTTTTGGGGACCCACTTTCCCCAACCCAACTTCTAAAACCAGATATTTTTTATTGATTTTAATTTAATCCTTATGTAAGAAGATTTTAAGTAACAAGCATTGTGACAAGCTGTAATGATAAAACATTTATTGCGGGTCACCTTAATGAGAGTTGGTTTTAGTATCTAGCGTATAGAAAAATTTAAATTCAAAAGTAATTTTAAATAAAATAGCAAACAAATTCAAACTTTTTTTCAAAGAAAATCCAATTACTTTAACATTAAGTTTGGCAAGACAGTCGAAATTGGACCACACTGATCTACAAGCAGGACAAAATTCAAAACAATAATGTTCTTAAATTTAAGAGATGCTTGATTTTAATTTGAATAAGTTCGAGTACACTGCCCTCATAAAGCAAAAAATCACAAAAGTTAATTATCCTGAAAACACCCGAAAAAAATTATTAAAGCCTCTAGGCCTTCAACATTGCGAGACCCCTAGCAGTTGCCTACTTTGTCTAATTGATAATCTATCCCTGGTAATCATCCGTAAAAAATTTCTATCTTTCTTTTTCTCTGTGGGTGAATGCAGTGCTCCACACCCGCTCCGAAAAGTCCCGCAATCAGTGTGAAAATGACGCAATGAGTATGAATTCAACGGATTTTCAACGGGGGTGGCAGGATGAAGCATGCTTCAGTTGCTCACTTTAAACACGCAATTTTTACATCTCATCGAAGTTCCGCTAGGAAGTTAACACTAATCGGCCGTTCCTAATTAGTTATATGCAATATGACGTAATGACCTTGAACTCAACGAGCCAATAGGAAATCGACCTTCAACCAAACTCAAGCACGGTTCTAAATTACAGTGAAAGAAAGGTCGTTTCAATACGAAATCCATTCGTTCGCCATCCATAGCGACAGAGCAAACGCGCTCGCTTTGCTGAAAGTTTTCTAGAGAAAAATTGTAACACACAACTATACAACATATGAGAAAACAATCTCTTTACTGAAGCACTGCTACACTTACTTCCGCTGAATGCACGCCAGTAATTTGACTACTAACGGGACACATACGTCCCACTCATATTTTAAAATTCCTGTCGGAATAAAAATTGTCTTGAAACTCATTGTAATATCTCCCAGTTGTAGAACAAGAACAATTGTGAACATTTCATCCTTAGTTACCGAAATGGCACAACCTATTTTACCTCCAAATCCATTGTTTATTGAAGACTTTTCTTCTTTGCATGTAGGTTCGATAGTTTTCAACTATTGGTAGGCAACGATACACATTTTTTACAATAATATTGAGGAAATATTGGAAATAAATAAATAAGTCTTAATAAATAAATAATAATAAATAATAAGCTTTAATTAATAATTAATAAGGTTTAATAATAATTTAATAAATAATAATAATAATAATAATTGATAATTAAAAATTAATAATTAATAAGTTTTATTAATAATAAGTTTTAATAATAATTAATAGCAAATAATAAGTTTAAATAATAAATAAATAAATAAATAAGTTTTCGCAATACCTAATAATCATGTTTCATGCATAAAAATGAGTTTGTAAAATGTTTGCATAAAATGTTTTTTGGTTACGTCCCAGCCTTTGGTTTAAAATCCGCTCGGAGAAGAAAAACTCCAAGCAATCAATTTAGCATATTTGGAACCTATAATCTCCATTCGCATGGAAAATGGGATAAAATCTTTTAAAAAAAATCCATAGTCAAAGGGTTAAAAACTGCATGGTTCTGTGGGGAGTATATGCTGTTGCATGTCCGTATGTAGTAAGTTTGTTTAAGTTTTTGATTTCTTACTCTTTTCTCTCTTGAACAAGCTTATTTATATGTCCTATTTAGTTTAATTTTTTCATTGTCCCTTTCTGTATCATAACAAAGAAAGATGGCGTTTGAAAATGGAAGTGCACATTAAAATATCATGTTAATCATATTTTATAATAATATTTTTGATGGAATTAAAATATGTATTAATTACTCATATCTATTAACACAACAGCATAGTCTCTGTCATGATTAATAAAGAAGTAGGCGTAACAATTTTAATAATGAAAAGTGTAGGAGAAATTCAAAGCTGCTGTAGCAACAAAAATAGCATTTATCGTTTAAAAATAGAACTAATGCTATAGTTC
This sequence comes from Araneus ventricosus, assembly GCA_013235015.1. NCBI lineage: Eukaryota > Metazoa > Arthropoda > Arachnida > Araneae > Araneidae > Araneus > Araneus ventricosus. The sequence goes on along the minus strand of BGPR01000002.1, from coordinate 6,279,604 downwards.
CAGTGGGTGTAAATTTTATCTCTTGGAGGAAAATTTAAAACGTTTAAATAAAGTAACATTTCTTGTCCTTATTTAAATTTCGAATAGATAAAATTTCATTCATTGATTTATATGAAAAACTGACAGAAGCTTTTTATTGCTTCTTTTCGCATCTACCTGGTAACACTTAAAAGTATTTAGGTTCGTAGGCAGTACGAGCAGGGAATTTTCAATATAAGAAGAAAAGTCATTGTTAATTTAAATGATTATCTTAGAATAAATTGATTTATGCAAACGCTATTCTAAAGGTAGCATCTCGTAAATGCATCAACCATAAGTTCAGGGTTATGTTTATGATTCTTATCAATGATTAACCCCTTAAGAGTTTCATTTTCTTTGCTGTCTAATAAGATGGCTCCTTCTGCTTTGGAAAGGGGCTGTCGTTTTCCTTCATCTAAGAAGGCATAGAATACTTGAGATGTTTATGGATTCTACTTAATTTTTGTGTCAAATTATAAAACTAATTAATGATTAAATTTTAGTTTGTAAGACTAAAAATACTGTAATTCCATAAAAGTATGGAACATGAGCACGACTGTTAAGGATTAATTACGGTTTGGAATATGTGTCAATCAGGAAATGGAAAATATGGTGGATAAGAACAAATATTTTTTACTGAAAATTGCTTATATATATCTGTATAATTATGCTTTTTACCATGGTTCAATTTATTGAAAATGGAATGTCTTTATTTGTCTTTAAATACTTCTTTCTTCGAGAATGAAATTAAAAGCTTATTGCTGTTCTTTTACACCAAATGGCATTAGCATGAGAATACTCATTTGAAATATGAACTGTGAAATTCGGCACTTTAATTACTTATTTTCTAATGATTTAATAGTTAAATGACTTATTTAGCTATTAGTTAATGACGTAATGACCTGTTTAGATACTGAATACTGATATTGTTCTCAGTAAGGCACTTGTTTAGCTACTGAAATATATTTCAGTTTTACAAAATTCTGATCAAATATTGGTTTCAACTGGATGAAAGAAAATTCATTCTGGGTTTTCTTCACTATAGTACGGAACACAAAACGTCTCATTCTTGATTTCGTTTACGCGAAAGTCAAAGGGAGAACCCTCCCGCTTGTTTAATTTATTTTCATAGAAATCATAAACAACAAAGCATTTTAAAAATATTTTGCATGTTACTGATAATCAGCTCTAGATGTACATTCTCGGAAGCATTGGCAGTATATTGTCTAAGACATTCGATACCGGAATAATTTTTCTACTGAAGATGAACTTAACTTTAATAATGGAATTGTTCAATGCTTGTATGGAATACTTTGTTACACAAAAGTAATTAAATTCTACTAAAGAATACGAAATTTAATATGAAATGAAATGCAGATATTTGTTCCAATTAATTATAAGTCTTCTTTTCTTAAAGAAAAATCTCCCGAAAAAAGCAATAAAAATGAATGGGAAATATGAATCATAATTTTAAAAAAATATTCTGTCTATTGCTTTGAGGAAGTTTACCTAGATCTTGATACAGCTTATAAAAAAGGGATATCGAATCTAAAGTGAACAGTTAATTTCAATCTTTCTCTCTCTTAAAGACATAAATTTAAATGTCATTTGAAGGTCGGTTTGAAAATTCAAATGAGATCATTACTTGATACATGTGGAATGAATAATGAATTAGGATCTAAAGGGTCATACCATATCGAGCAATTAGAGAAGGGTTGTACATTAATAGGTATTTCTGGATTCAGTTTATTTAAAATTCAAATCTGGCTACAAATGAAACAGAAAGGAAAAGGAAATGAACGCAGTCGAAAATAATGGCAATTTGATGCGATAAGGGAACATTATTTTCAGATGATACGAAGATAAAAGGAAAAGTTGAATGCAAGTTAAATGACATCAAAAATATCATTGAAATTATATACATAATTTTCGAAAAGAAAGTATTGATTAAAATTTTATCAATGGACATAAAATTTTTGATTTTTCATCAGGTTTTAACACTAAAGAAATTTTTCGATTAAACAAATTAGGCGATGCATTAAATTGGTTTTCATGATATGAACAATTTTATATCCATCAGAGATGATTCTTCAAACGATTTTATCGTCATGATTATGTTATTCACACATTAAAATCTAACAATTTTGAGTGTAAATTTTTAGATATAACTTTTGAATATAACCTTATAATATGTAACTTCTGCAGCTTTCTTATCTCTATGACTTCTCAATCGTAAGGAAGAAAAGGGCATCTTAGACATACTCTAATATTTTGTCTCCATAAATGCGACAGCAATTATAGATAAATTTGTAACTTAAAAAAACATTGCTGCTATTTTTTTCTAGAATAAATGGATGTTTATTTTCTGTTCCATATATTCCATGGTATAAGGGTAAAGGAAATGTTCGAGTATTTTACTATTTCTTGTATATTCCATTCGCAAGTGTGCCCAAAAAAGAGTAGTTTATTGTCCTGAAGACAATTTTTGTTCGTCTTCGTTTTAGCACACAATTTGATTATGAAAAAAGGAGAAATATCTCGTATCCACTTCAAAACTATAGTATGATAATACAAACATCAATAAAATAATTGAAGGAAAAGAAAACTGCGAAATAAACCCCTAACTAGTCAAAATTCTGATATTTGTTTTATTTCAGTTACACGAGAGCTTTTAAGATGTTCAACTACATTTTTCAAATTTTAGTATTTTCTTGCATGTGATATTGTATGAATATAAGGTAGGAGGTTGAAATCATTTCGTAGTGCGCATGAGCATCATCCCTTTCGATATAACTCTTAGCTTATTATTGACTAGCCGCCTTCGGTGACCAGCTTGTTCGCCGGAATATAATTTATGCATAATTGGAGATTCAGAGTTCCCTTGAAAAGTAATTTTAAACTTCAAATTTTTATAGGCATTTAATCCGTTTTCTTTCAGTAGCCATGCACCTGTTCTGTTCGTTACGATTGAACATTTTGGGTTAATTGTTATTTTAATACATTTCGTAGAATTTACTGTCTAAAGGTTTCGGACGGGAAAGGATGATAAATTAACATGCTGAAGAATAAAATAAAGTTCAATCTGAATTAGAAATGCTGGAATATTTTTATTTTATTTTTGAAACTTAATTTATAATAAACCATTATCAAGCAACTCATTCTGTTTGCAGCACATAGTAATATCATTGCAACTGTTAAGTAAGAATATTAGGTCCATTTGTGTTTTTCAATGTAATTATAAAACTTGGATAAACGATATTTTTATTACCTATACTTTTAAAATAAATTGATTCTTATACTGTTGGAATACAGATTTATATTTTAATGTTAAATGTCTGTTATGTTAATGAATATTAATTAATAATTCAGACTGCAAAATTGTTTATGGGGATCAGAGATTTTTCCTAAGCTTAAACATGTAAATTTTACATAAGAAATTATAACTATCATAATTACCAATAATACTAATTATTCTTTCTTAATAGGACATGAAAAATTAATAGAACTAACTTTAATATAGTTAATATTTATAGTTAGAAACTATGCATATACTAACGATAAGAAAATAATATTTTTTAAATTTTTAACCATAGCGAGGCAGAAAGCTATTTTTTGAAACGTCAATACTTCTTGAAAGTCTTTTAAAATATTTTTAGACGTCATTTACTCCAAAACACAGTGATCTAGACATTTGCATTTCAATATTATTTAAATTACCAAGCAAAGTTAAGAGCAAAATTATTGTAGTAAAAATTCTAAAAATTAACGATTCGATAAAACATAATAATTTATTAGAAAATTACAGCTATACAGAAAACAATCGTGATGCAAATATGGCTTTAAGAAAACCAAAATCTGATTTGAGGTAATTATAATTTCGCTTATTTAAGAATGCAAAAAGATATTTGGCTTTTTGAATTTTGAGATTCAACGAGGCAAATCTCTTTCAGTTTTGTCAAATTAATCAAAATTGCAGAAACTTGAATAGCAAAGAAAAATGATGCATCGTTTTTTGATTAAATGAGTAAAGCATGCTCATATTTCTTCGAATCTGAAATGGTTGAACGGTTGTTTTTCTAAAAAGTATAGGACTTTAAAACACAACTTTATTTTGTTATGAAAAGAATTATAATTAGTTTCAGAATTTTTAGGATAATAATAAACCGTAAAGTTTTTACTGCAAGAAGATCTAAATGCATTAGATGCGGCTGCTTTATTAATTTTTTTAAAGCTGCTGAATCTGACTATAAATAGATTTCAAGATTTGTAATGACAATAAATAATTCCTAATTTCTAAACTTGTATTATTAAGAAATAAAAGAACTTGGAATTGGTAATTTAAGATTATTTTTCTCAAGTAACATCAACAATCCTAACTGCTCATTTATTTAATTTCTATAACGAAGTGCGGTCTAAACATAAATAAATCGTGTACATAAAACATCTGTACTATTTTATAATGTTTTTAAAACAATTCAACTCTTGAACCGTTTAAATTTACCTAAATAATTTAATCCGTTTAGTTTTCTCTTAGAAACACGATCTAAAATATATTTTATTTTTGAAGGTATTTGATCTGTAATTTAAAATAGAAAAAAGAGTTCGTCTATCGCAACAACTCTTTAAAAACGGTGAAAGCGGCAGCGGTTTGGAAAAATGATTGAACCAATTAGGGTATCATTGAAAACCCATAAGTGTACAAAATTTCAAAACACTAGCGCACAAGGAAATGGGCAGAAATTCTATTACAAAATTCCATCTTAACAAACATGACATACATCAAGTTAAATAAAAGCGTCTAAAAACAAGCAAATAAATTTAAACTTCACTACAAAATCCCATGTATTAAATCGCTAGTCACCCTAGTATATCTAGGAAATTAATTACAAACAGTTGTCTTCATATCAGTCTTGACTACAGTCAGTGACAACTCAAGTTGACAGTACGTAGAAATTTCTGAGCGAATCTCTTCACTAGCGAATGACTAAATGCGTGTTTCTTCGCTTCTTACAGCTAAAGAATGAGCTCCGCGAAAGTAGACAACTTTCGTCCTAAATATAGCTTTTTATTAAGCAGAATATCTATTTCTAGTGTTGGAAATTAGAATCTGCTCGAATATATTAATTTTATTTAAATGTGCTGAAATTATCCAGATCTATTTAATTAGGCGTAATGATACAACGCCCAGCTTTCCCACTGATGTCAACTGGAGTTGTTACAGAGCATGGTAAAGAAAGTGGCATAGTTACACATGTGGCAATAACTCTTCATTTCTGCGTACGCTTCTCTTCTCGCGCCTTTGTGAAAACAGGAGTAATATTAAAGCTTTTGTGCGTCATCTTTGGAATTCTCTTTTTTGACTCATCAGTGCAATGCCAACATCATCTGACTTTGATTATTTACTTCAACTTTATTTCAAATCTTTTGTTATGTTTTATTACAGTTTATTTTGTGTATAATATGCGTTAGTCATTCGGAGTCTTGCACAAGCTACACTGTAAAAAATATCCGTTTTTTTCTCGGACTTTTTCCGTATATTTGACGGTTTAAAGCTGTTTTGTTGACAAAACGGTTTTTCACCGTTTTCCGCAGAAGTATTACAGAAAGTACGATAACTTTCCCTTTTCTTAAATGTAATTTTATTACATTCATTTCATGTTTTCAATAGGGTTCCATCTCCGTAACCTTAAAACACGTGTTCTGGCAATAGTTGATTTTTACACTACTAGGTGACGCCACTAGAGCTATAGTGACTTTAAAACTCAAATAGATTATTTTCACTTTACTTTAAGAAGTCTCCGGTGGTCTAGTGGTTAGAGCGACTGCCTTGTATTTCTATGAACGCGGTTTCGATCCCCGGCTCCGAGGAGTTAGAAGTTTTGTCACCATCTTGCATCGAAATCGTCCAAGTAAGTTCAATTAAAAATTATATTAATTAAACTAATTGAAATTACTAATTAATCCTAGATTAATTAATATTCCTAATTGATAATACACATCAGCACATTTCAACTCAACTCGAACAGAAGGAGAAAAACAACTCAACTCTGTCGATGACGTCACTTACTTCGATGACTTCATTTTTACGGAGAAAACTTAATTTTATACGGTAAAAAACCGTTGTGACTACGGATTTATTTCGTAACTTTTACGGGATAAACTTGTTCCTGTATGGTAAAAAACCGTTGTGCCTACGGATTTACTTCGTAACTTTTACGGTTTCGCACAACCAACCCAGCTGCCAGTTTAAAACCGTAAATTTTACGGGATTTTTTTTTGCAGTGTAGTTGGATACATAATAGTTGTGGAAAATAACATCGAGTGTTTATATGATGCAAGAATTGACTGCAATATAAGATTTTACACAAGCTACGACCACACACCATGTTCACGTATGCTTTAGTTAAATCCTCTGAGTTACACTCGAACGTGAGTAAATCTTTTTAATACTGATACCTAAGGGGCACCAGTTTATAAGCTCTAAGAAGTTAATATTCAAAAAATAATTTTCGGTGTAAGTTTAGCCCTCATTTTAAGTAATAAATTTCTTCTATATTATCTCCTTTGAATTCTTGCTAATCAGTCATATTGAACAAAACACAAACGTTTCTCACTAATTATTTTTAAAAGTCTTATTACTTTCCTCCGTTTCAGTATCTATCAACAACAATTATGGGAAGGAAATGTAAGAAAGTTCAAGTCAGAACAGACTGCCAACTTGAAATGTGTTATAGAGACTAACTTGACAGGTTTGGTGATGTTCATGAAACTTTCTTCTCGATGAAGTATCCGGCGAAAAAAAGTTACTTCGCGAAGGGGATTCCCAATTCAATTACACCTTAATTTCGCGTAATTCTTGAACGTCACAGGTTATCATCCATCACTGCCGTTACCTGTCTCAGAGTATTGGCTATATTCGCTGCTGCATCATCTCTACCTACGCTTTCCTTAACAGTGACCGAGTTTTTTCATTTTTGTTATATTTTCTGACATCAAAATGCAGGTACACGCTATGACTGTCAGGAAAATAAAAGACAGAAATAAGATAGGATAGTTTTTTTTCGAAACAAAAGTGATTCTGGTGTGTATCAGAAAGAGAGGGGAGTATTTTCCTCTAAAAAGATGGCATTATCGTCATCGTGACTAGAAACAGACCCGGGTTTTAAAAAAAACTAAGAAAGACCAAGAGACTGTTCGAAACAGTTCTTAGAAATAGATGTATTTATATAGGTTGCAGAAACTTAATCAAGTTGAGAATTAACTAAGAACGCTAATTATATAAAAATTGAGCCTAGACGAGAAAATCATTTAAACTAAATTATAAACTAAAACTAAACTATTAAAACAAAACTAATCTATAAACTAAAAGACCAAGAAACTGACCGAAACAGTTCTCAGAAAGAGATGAGTTTGCTATATAGGCTGTAGGAACTTAATCAAGTTGAGAATTAACTCAGAACGCTAATTAATTAAAAACTGAGCCTAGATGAGAAAATTATTTCGCCCATGTGGCATATTAGGTTAGAAAAAATAAGTGGAGTTCTTTATTTAAAACTCAGAATGGAGGGGGGCTCAAGAGGCAGGTTCGCCATACTAGCCTTTTTGAGGCCACATTTTGCGAGTTTGGCCTTTTTTCAAAGCTCTTGGCCTTAAGAATTTTTATTTGGCCTTAAATTCATTTTTGACCTTTTTGGGCTCTATTTTCGCTGATGATTTTTAGTTATAACTAATTCTACTGTTTTTCAATAAAAGTTTGATGTTAAACTTTTCAAATGGCTGTCAAACGAGGTAATTCCTCAGTGAAACGTTTCTGTCCCCTTTCAGACTGTGATTGCCAGAATGCTTTTAATGTGAGTTAAGCTTGTGTTTCTGTGCATCAAGCCATTTGGTGAAGTATAGAGAGAATCACTTTCTCTTCATTATTCCTTTCTGTTCTGACCGAATTCTTCAACGAACAAAAAGAAAGAAGAAAGAAACCAAAAACCTCAAAATCGTTTTCATTAAGTCCCTTTCTAATGATAACTTAGCGAAAAATAAGTAATACAATACATTTTCCAAATTTGGCCTTTTTTTGGTCTTATTTTGCAATTTTGTTCTGGCAAACCTGTCAAGATGTTTAATGGTTAGGTTGTGGGTTGTGCTTATGTGGCTAAATTCGTGGATTCCCTCCCTAGTCAAAGTGTGTCGTCAAGAACAGCCAACAACCATGTCGCTGATGTTTCAGGTTAAATGATCCATGTATCCTTGAGTAACTATTCATAAGAAACAAACTAAAGGTACAAGTAAATCTGTAGTGTACCTAACTTCAGTACCGTGAGAGCGGTTTTGCTCATTTCGTGCGTAAAATATACTACATCCTACTAATTATATCCTATTCATTAAACTAATTAATAATATTCTAAAAGGCACAATATTCTTTCAATATTTTTGACAAAAAGAAGTAAAATTTTCAGTAAGACAGTCTTATGTAAATAATTCAAGTATTTAATTTATTAATACTACTAATAATTTATTTATTAAAAATTTAGCTTAAAATATATTTATAATAATTTTTTCGGGATTCCTTGTACTAAATTATATAGATTTACACATTTTTTGGTGGAAAACGAAAGGAAGTTGCTTTGCAGAAATTAAAAAAAATGTTGTGCAGAAAGGATGAACTATGACTTTGCTGAGAAACTGTTACTGACTTTAAAAAACCAAAACATTTCAAAATATGTTGTCTATTTATAAAAATATAAGCATTTCACACCGTGATTTTAAAAAAAGTTTATCTGTGAGAGATTCGAAATTTTATTTTCCAACAAGCTACATAATATTAAAATTTCAAAAAGTATTGCAAACAGATTTCTTATAAATGTTTAAAAAAGCAATCAGGTAATTTTAAGTTTCCACCAAACCTCCAAACAATCTGCACAAGCAATTCACACCTTAGTTTCATAGAAACAATTACGAAAACTATGGAAGGAGAAACTCTTTATTCCTTAAATTAAAAAAAATGAATTAATTTTCTAAATTTAAGGATTCAAGAAGGAGAATCTGGAAAATTAGAAAGTCGAAGATTCGAAATTTTTTAAAACACTCGGTACAAAGTTCACGAAAATTGTTGTAAACGAAACTTGCAATGACAGATTTTCGATTTTTAAAGTGATGATGCACAAAAAAGAATCACATAACTTTAACTTTCAGAAAAACTGTCTATATAATTCATATTTCAATTTGTCACCATAGTTTCACTGATACAGTTATAAAAACTCTAGTCAATTTTCTTACTTTAAGGAAGCAAGAAGATGAATCCTGAAAATTGCAATGTAGATACGTATATTGAAATGTAGTAGCTCAAGAAAGTGGAAAAATAAAAAGTTCACGAAAATTGCTGCAAACGAAACTTGCAATAACTTATTTTTTATTTTTTAGTGATGATGCACATAAAAGCATTACCATATTTTTTAGCTTCCACCCAAATTCCAAACTGTCTACACAAACAGTTTACACCTTAATGAATCACCTTAATTTCACAGGAAAGCTTATAAAAAGTTGCCAAGAAGAAATCCCCCCCGATGAATACTAAATAACAAGAAGCTAGGAGATTTGCAAAACTTAACCTCAACTGCTACTTTCTGTTGCTGTTGCAAGAAGCACTTGTCTTCTAATCACTTTAATAGAGTACAAAGAAAAATGTCTCCGAGCGAGTGATGCGAGCGGGTTGTTGGGCCCAGCTGTCGTCGTTGGTGCGACATGTGCGAGAGGCATTTTGTTTGCGACGCTGATGCGTTATTAATGAAGGCGGCGAAATTTCCGCCAATCTGAGTTTTTCACCTCCTTGCACTTGGAGCGCTTTGCCTATTGTCGACTTGTCAGTCGATTTCAGATTTCAGTGTCGATAGTTGGAAGACAGATAGGTTGGATAATGGACAATTAAATTTTGTTCTGCCAAAGAAAACGACTCAAAGATTGAACGATAGGTACAGGTCTTTCGTGGAAGACTTCACAGACGCTATCGAATTTCGGAAAAAATCGAAAGTTGCTCGATGTAATCTGTACTGAAATCGTGACCTTTTGATTAAATTATAAGTTCTTTTCTCCCACGTTTCTCAGCCTTTTAGTATTGGGAACACAACTGTTCATATCAGCTTTAATCGTGCCCCTCCAACCAATGAATTTCGCAGTCTTTGCCGACGAATTTTGCAAATTTGGAGGGGTTTTATCTGGTGCGCCTTTTCGGTTGCTTTCGCATTTTTCAACTTTGAAGGCGACATTTTATTTTTGTATTAACCGTAAACTGCATTCCTTTTTAATGTTCTGCAAAAGTATGTAAATCTGTAAGAACGCGTATAAGAAACGAAAGAGTTAGTTTAATGGATTGAAGTTTCGTTTTGAAGTACGCGAGGTCTCTTTTAGGCCTCACACTTTTGACTTCTGAGCTGTGGTCAGATGACGAGTATAACACATGAGACGGCATCTTCTTCTCCAAACTTCAACGCCACACGAACGGGCCAGTATTGACAGAATGCCGCCCCATTTCTCCGTGCCTGACGCCATTACAGCAACTGTGGATTTTCTGCAGAATCGGGTCTCGAATATGTGGCTGTTTGGTTCTGAAGCAAAGATTTTTCTACTAGGTAACAGCGGTCTTGACGATGACAGAAAAATAATTTATATAACCTAAATTTAAAATTATTTTTAATTAAAATTAATTAACTGAAAATAAGTTAGTGTTTTATAACAGTTCTTTATTAAAAACTTTTCCACTTCAAGTAAAAAATGTAGTAAGTAAAGAATGTTATTAAAATTAAAAGTAAAAAGGCAAAAAAAAGTTTACAAGTCCAAATAGGATCGACTGCTCAGAGTAGAGTTAAAAATATCTCGTTTCTTATTATAGTTCAGTCTTTGATCTTTGAGAAACTTTGAATCATTTTTTTCGAGTCTTTATGCCACCTAAGGAGACATCTTGCACAATTTGAGAATCACTGGATAATCTATCTTATATATTGGATAAGTCGTTTCATTTTGGGTTGCCATTAAGGCTATTATATATTATATTAAGGATTGATTATATATTTTTCTCTTCTCTAATAAGCAAAAAAAATTATCGAGATATTCAATTGTCTGAAAGCGTTAAGTGAAAGACGATATTATTTTAAATAAATTATACATGTGACTGCTTTAATGTAATGGAACTGAGGAAAATGAATGCATTTTCAGAAAAAAAATTTGTAAAACCTTTAACACATTGAAGTGAACAATTGGCTATATTATATATATTATTGTATTACATACATAAATCTTTTATATGATTCAGCAATTAAACCATATATTTTTCTAATTTATTAATTACATAAATACATTCTATGTCTTGCTACTGATCTCTTTTTAATATGAACAATATTATTTTATTATTACTTTCTTTGAGCAGCATTTTTTGTCGTTGTTGTAGCAGAGAAGTGTGGAGAGTGGTATGCTGGTTTAGGCATCATTATCTTTAGCAGGTCCCGACCCAAAATTACGCGATCTGTTCCAAACTAGCGCTCTTGTAGCTTCAAAACAGGTTAATATAAGTAAACAAGACGAATTCCCTATCAGATAAATAAGGACAGCAAATAATGTCTGAACTATTTCATTTGGAATTCAACACTCCGTTTGAGAGAAAGATTGTTGTAATCTATGCAGATAAGTTATATAAACTCTATTGTACATGAAGTTCATCCCCTTTGCAGACATGGTAAATTTAGACATTGAGAGTTGGGATTCCAAGTTAAAAGTTTTGAAATAAAATCTCGATGATATAATCGAAGTAAACCAACGGCGAATGACAGTTAACAATAGAAAATTCATTAGATTTGGTTAGCAAGTGATAATGTGTTATACCTCAATTATTTGTTGAGTACTTTGAATTTTATTTGGTAGGCTATCAATGCTTGGTTAGGTCAGGGATATTTCGGGACGAGCCGGGTAACTGCAAACAGTGGTCAGATGAAGAGGACGATTATTGAGCCAACACCTCCCTCTCCAAACTCCCTTGCCACACCCATGCGAGGATGCTTGACCACGACGGCAGGTCAACTACTAGGAGGATCGTCGATGGAACCCTATCTTGAAACCGTGAACCTCCGATCCTGTGACCGAGGCTCTACCACGGGTCGAGCATGCTCCTTTAGCACTTTAAATTCGTCTAATAAGAAAAAAAGTCAATATGGTTTTTAAAAGAATAAATTTCTTATGATTTATTTTACTTTCTGTAGTTATAATTGGTATATTTGAGATAAAAAATTAAATAATACAATTCAAAACAAAGATATATTGCTGTAAACTTCATTTAGCCAACGCTTATTAGCCCATAAACTTAATTAATAACTTAAGACAGATACAGATTCTTTCTGGTTATTTCTATGGGATTTGAGTCAACAAAAAAAGAAAGGATGAATCCACCTCAAAAGATACTTAAACGAAGAGCACCTCCTTCAATCACTTTTGAAGAACACTGGCCAACTTTTAGGTTACACTGGAGGAAAACAAACCCTCTTTCAGTTACTCCAACAGATTGGAACATTTATTCGGAAGCGCGCATTATTTTTTAAGTTTTTAAATTAAAATTTCATTGCGCTATCTTGCCTTTCACACCAAGTGGAACTTTTCTTGCTCTCAGTACCCTTCTAGTACTTTGGTTAATCTAAATGAAAGACATAAAATCGTCATAAATCATCTGTTTTCAAGAATTTCGCATTAGAAATGCTTCTTCAAGTAGTCCATTACAGCTGATGCATAACATGATATTTTTATCCGATTCAATATGAATGCCTTGAAATATCGAAAGTTTAAAGAATTTTTTTTTAATGACAACTTTTTTATCCTGAAAAATGTTCTCGTGTTTCGAGGAACACTGAGAAACATTAGTCAATTTGGTAGTCCTTATTCGATCGATAACCTACAGCTTTTGAATCCATAATTATGGACTAAAAAAGCGGTTACGAATGCAAATTTTTCGTATTAAAATAATGCGATTTTAAAGTAATTTTTATATTTATTTATTTGCTGTGATAAGTTAAAGTACTTTCTTACAGTTTGTAAAAAAAAAAAGGAATTTCGATGAATAATGAAACTGGAGATGATTTATTATAATTTTATGAGAATTGTAATCACTTAATTCTTTGCAAAAATGTCTTGTTTCAAAATAAAAAGTTACAAAGTGAAATCAGTTTTTGAAAGCATAGATAATGATTCCAAAATAACGAATAAGCATATCTATTTTTTTCATAATCGTATTCCACTTAATCATCCATTTTATTCGAAACCATTCATAAGACTGTTTATCCATTTCAAACCTTAATTTGCATTATTTTCATTAATTTGTTCCCATTATACTCTTTTTATCACGTTTTAACTATTTCTGCATGCCGTTGATAAATCATCTATCCTTGTTAGTCATATTTTCAAAGTTATGTGCTTTTCTATATTTTCTTTCTATTTATATATATGTGACCTGTTAAAACAGTTACAGTTGATACAAAATTGTTGTTTAATTTTTTCTTTTCGCTTACAAGTCATGGAATTTAATTTTATTAAAATGCAGGGGAATATAAATTTACAATATGTTTACTAAGAGTAAATATTATTCAGAAATGAAAAAGAATATTTTTACTCAAAAATTTCAAGTGTTCTAAATATTTATTTAATTTTCTTTATTAGGGCCACTAAAATGAATATAATTGATTTGACCTATTATTTGCTGCCAAAAAACAATAACAAAACTAATATTTCTGTACTTTTTATATGTGATGTTTGAATATGGTTAAATGTTCATGTTTTAAATACTTATTATTTTTAGTATTTAGCTGTAATACAGGCTGTAATATTTTAATTTATTTTACCCTTGTTTCCATAATACAGGGTGGTCATAAAATATTGGACCCATTTCAAAAATTAATAAATAAAATCTAATAATGTTAAAACTACAGCTTTTTTAAAGAGAGCCAATTTTAAAAAGTTTTTTTCCAGACAGGTAACGCACCGTTACGGTGGTCGTAAATTATTCATCTCCCATTTTTGAGAGCTATTAACTTCGAAATTCTTAATCCTAAAAGAAAAATAAAAGCATGTATTTGTAGGGAACTTTACACTCTTTAATTTGTTAAATCAATTGTAATTCAAAACCTGAATAGCTTTCGAGATATTCAAGAATAACGAAATCTCTCGCTGTAGAAAATTTAGAAAGCCGTAATGATAAGCCACCTATTTGAAAAAAAACTTTTTTATTTGCTCTCTCATTAAAAAAAAAAGAACACAGTTGTAACATTATTTGTTTATTATTAATTTTTGAAATGAGTCCAATAATTTATGACCACCCTGTATATTATCAAATAATTTGGAAAGCCGAGTAACTTGAGTAAAGTCATACACTGTACTTTCTATGTATGATGATGGTGCCCATGTTTGGGTTATCTACGGCAAAATTCAGAAATTATACGAGGAAAAAAAAAAAGCAAAATTTTGTACCTGTACATGACGACGTAACGTGTCTTCTATCATCTCACTGCAGGCTTTCTTAGTCTATGTGGCGTAACATCATTTTCCTTGCCATAGCGAATTTGATGGGCGTCACGTGAGTAGAAGTCGACTCACTATCAAATCAATTCAAGAATACATCAATTTATGCTGGTGTATTCCGAAATATTTAAAAAGTTTCAGATGTAATTCTGTTCTCTGTATTATTTTACTTCTTTCAATTCTTACCCTATTTTTTTGCCTAAACATTCTCTAGCTATAAATGAATACCATTCAACAAAGGAACAAGGGGATAGGGAACGTTTTTGAGTAGTGAAAAAGTCAGTTTTAGTGTTTCAAAAATGTTAAGGTAGTCTAATAATACTGAATACCATCGATTGTACTTATATTTCTGAAAAACACTGGGAATGATGAAGCTACAAATGTCGTATTTGTCATAAAATTGTCTTCTAATTTCAGTACTGTTATTTAAGCAGTTTTAAATAGTACCTTAATAAAAATAGTACTATAAAATATTGTTCCTGAATCAATGGATATTTAAGGAATTTTAAATCGATATCTTAATCAAAATAGTACTATAAAATCTTCCTCCTTATTCAAATGTTTCTGTGGTTCTGAATGAAATGTCTCTTTAGAAAAGATTCAAAGTTAGATATAAAAAATACGCATACAACCGACAAATAATTAGACAATTGAAGTAAGTAATTAGGTAATTGAAAAGGAAAATTTACATACTAGAAAAGCTAAGAAATAGCAGGGACGGAAATTATTTTAATCCTTTTGCCTCGGGCAACACTGAAATCACGTCTCAATTATTCCAAAAAAATGGACAGGAGAAGCTGTAACAGCGATTATATAAATAGCTATTCATTTCATAGGAAAAGCATTTGCACTTATCAGCAATCGCAGCATATAAATAGCGATTAAAAATTTTATAAGGAAAAACGTAAAAAATCGTGCTTGGTTGGAAGGCAAATGATTAATTTTAAACGACTTTTCAGTACTTAGCAAGAAAAAACAAGGCTCTTTCTGAATTCTTGTTTGTAGTTGGTTCTCTATACGATTCTTCGTTGCTTTTGTACTTCATTATAAATGGGAGGAATTTTCGTTGTGCGGTTAAGGAAAGAAATGTTAAACAGCAATTAAATATTTTTGTGTCTGAAACAAACAATAAATTAGAAGTGTGAAAATTAGCAGTTATTTCAGCTATCTTTAATAAACAGACTTACAAAAATAGAAATAACCTCTATATTCTCAATAGATTCATGTTTTAAACTACTGAAAATGTAAATGTTTGAAACTTGTAATAAATAAAATTCTTTCATTAAGTCTGTCATATTTAAAAGAAATAATGAAATGTTGCTTTAATTAAAGGGATTCTTAGTTCTAGTTATATTTATGGTTTAAACTGCTTAAATATTTATGTTTGCAAGATAAAATAAATAAAATCTTATCATTATGCGTACGGTATTTTAGAACTAATTAAATGGTTTTTAATTCATGCAAAAATGAAAAGTTAACTATCAGAATAATTTAATGCTGACTACTTTTATAGAGATACAAATGTTTTTAAACAATTCGTACCACTATTTTTTTATTTATTTACATACCATTTTTGGATGTCATGCAACCTTAGACTTAAAATTTTAATTACTTTGCACAGTTTATGCGTTTTAATATGACATTTTGTGCTGTTTATGTGCGTCAATACATTGAAGAATTTCGAGTGTTCCCTATTATTTGTGCATTTAGGATTATGATACCTTACTGACATTACTCATATTGCAAACCTCTTACAACATTGGCAGCTAAAACATTCAGTATAAAAGTTGTTGTACTTACAATTTAGATTATCTCTTTGTGTATGTTACATAGAATAAAGCTTCAACAGACGATTCATCTAAATGCTTTAGCATAAACAATAAAATAGAAGCTCAAGGTAAAAACATTAAATTATAAAACAGCTACTGAAATCAATCATGTAATAAACACACAATTAATAAAATCAATGCAAGTCGATAACTCTTTGTCCTGCGTCAGTTTGTGTTTCTTTGAAACTATTAAATTGTCAAAGAAAAGGTTAAATGAATTAAAATTTATTCTTATCTGAAGTTATTCTAAGAACAAGACGTCTGGAGATAAAAGTATACAACACTTAATTTCAATTTTAAATGTTGTATTATTAAGCCTTTTTTCAGAAGCATTTAAATCAACATTAACTGTCTGTTGAGGTTTGATTCTATGCAAAATACACAAAGAGACAATCTTAATAGTAAGTACGAATGAGTCTTTATAACAATAAGCAATCCTTAATCAGTGACTATCGCGAAATGTAAATGAAATGGATGGTAAAATGGTCTCGAAAAGGAGCACATGTTTGTGGTAGGACAAAGAAACTTCAGACTACAGTGAAACCTATACATAACGATAATGTTTTAAGGATAAACCTGCCTATAACGATCTTTTCTTTGGTCCCGGCAGAATTCCTATTTACATAATGTATTTTCAACCTACCTACAACGATAATCACTGTTTAAATTCACCTGTCTATAACGATAATTTTACCTTTGTAGAAATCTGGTACAGTACAATTCTAATTATATTCCATGGAAAACGGCACTCTATGGTCAAGAATGGCAGATAACAGGGGAATAGGGGAGAGGGAACAAGAAAGCGGAGCCTGTTTTAGCAGGGGAATCCGGAGGGGCATAAAGATTGGAATGTGCTTGTTGCCTCTCACTCCTAGAGGAGAGGGGGCCTGTTTATTCGCATTATCATATAGGACTAACCACTTGTTCTTTGAAATTCGCTTTTGATGTGTTAACAATCTAGGATGCCGTGGCATAAAACATTGATATTTGAAGAAAAGCTACAAATAATTTCGGAAATCGATCAAGAACTAAACCAAGTTGATGTTGCTAAAAATATGGGATTCTTCAGTCTATTATAGCTACTTTTTTGAAAAAATAAAGACATTGAAGAAATAATTTAGAAGATAAAAAAGACATTGAAGATATAATTAAGAAGATAAAGAAAAGACATCGAAGATATAATTAAGAAGATAAAAAAAGACATTGAAGACATAAATTAAGAAGATAAAAATTCATTGAATAAAGACAAGTCAAAGACTCCTGATAAAGAGGAAGTGACGGCTCCAATACATGGGAGCATGTTGCTTCTTGGAGGATTTTCAGGGGAAAGTGGTTCATATTTGTGTTTTTCTTAGAGAAAAACTTCCAAGAAACAGCCTGACCATAGCTAGAAATGCGTGGTTAATGCACACATGTGTCTACCATCTACCATAATACCGGTTAGGAGCACAACCAGAAGAAAAAAAGCTATCATTTTTCTTCTCAACATGTGTAACAAGCGCCAACTATTAAAAACTTTAGAAGCCAGAAATATTCTAAATCGCTTATTAAATAAACGGAAAGGTTGACTTAGAATTGTTTTTCCGAAATACAATTTCGTCAAATATACTCCATTACAGATGCGTGATTTTTTTGAAGCTATTCCATGTCTTTGTTAATCCTACCAGACTTTTCAGGCGAAGAGTAATTTATATCGACACTCTACGGCTTCTACAAATTCCGGTTGCATATTATGAATTCGTAACGAAAGGGGAGAAATAATGCGATGTTTCGCATTACTTTTAGAACTTTAACATCCGATGTGAAGTGCATAAATGTAACAAATACTTTCCATTCGATCCAACAGGATGAATGCAATTGATCCCGGCCGTAAAATGAATCAGAAGCATTGACAACGTTCAACAAGTCCTCCATGCGACAAACGTGAAGCTGCTTCTATTGATGGATCGACTATTAAAGGAAACTGCCTATCGTAAATCTCAGTGTCCTTTAAATGGGATTGCTTAGACCAGTGGAGAACAAGAAACGTGATGGATAGCCGCAGTTTCTTGTTATTATGACATTTTTGTATGTTGCTTGTTTTATTGTATGTGGCTTATCCAGATGATAGACTCCTAGTCTTTTCAAATATGAAAGCATTTCCGTATTTCAAGATCTTATATGTCTTTTCAGGGCAGCAGGGATTTCTTTATTTCTCTCACACGATATGCCGTTATTGCTTTTTGTTTAAAATTTAGTTGGGTATGAAATGGTATAATAGCTATCAAAAAATCACATCAGAAAAACCATGTTTCAAAAGTGCATCATGAAAAAAAATCCATGTTATTATTCCAAGGGGGAAATTCTGATCTTGAAAAGAGCTTCTATTTTTTGAAGATAAAAGTTGTCATACAGAGATTTGAGCAGTAGCACCGAATTAAAAAAAGAAGCGATGTAGTGTTGTGAAGATCAATAAAGGGAGTGATATGAGCTTTCAATCGTTGCCTTTTTAAGTCAAGAGGAAGGTGTGCCACATAGTAGTAACGCACACGTTAAAAATTAAAGCTGAAATATAATTATTAGCATAGCATTGTAGAATGTTCAATTAATAATGTACAACTGCATGAAGAGCTCAGTCGTTCACGTGCTAAGATAAAAGTACGCGAAAAACTATGCTTTCCAATTTTCATCAGAATATGGCTGGCAGTCACGCATCCTATGATAAAACTTATCCTTTATTTTCTTTTACTGTAAAGACAAAATAAGGCTTCTTTGTTTCATGATTTGGTGTATGTTTTAGATCTTAAAATTAGTAAAACAGTTTTCTAGAATAATAAGAAATAAGACAGTATCTTTATTATATTATTTTGCTTTTTTTGAAATTTTGTGGGGCTATTTGCGTGTGCACTTTGAGATGAATTTGGGTAAAACTTGTTGGTGTGCTGACTTTATGGCTCAGTATACTGAATTCGGTGCAGTCGCTTATACTTAATTCGGTGCATTTGTAACGACATACTCGTACTTGCGAAATGTTCTGATCTTACACAAGCTAACAGGATGAAAACGAAATCTTTAAATAAATAACTAAAACGTCGGCTTATTTTAATGTAGTATTTAAAAGGGCTTTGCGTATTCAGATTATAAAAAACGATAAACATTTAGGAATGAAAGAATAAGCCAAAGAAATTTACATGGCGAACAATTTGGATTCAAAGAATTTTTGAATCTAGATAGCCAAGGAAAACAAACAATTAACAATTGAACCGAGAGTTTATTGGTCATTGTAAGTTACAAAACATTCTTTTAGTTAGAACGAGAAGTTCTACTAGTTTTCATTGAACTTACCTTACGAAGTTTCTCAGTTTATAAAGAGTTCAGTCGCTTAAAAGCTACTCCAGATTCGCTTCATAACTAAACACGCCGTATCAGATTATCTTTGTTCGCATATTAAATGACTCTTGTTGTTTTTGACAACATAAGAAAAGAGACAAAGACAACAAATAATTATAACAAATTATAATAAGTGAACATTTTTTCAGTCTATAAAATTAAAAACGAACGAATTCTCTCATTGATATCTATATTAAGCGAAATTACGTATCTCAATAATCAACATTAACAAAATCCAAAATAACATAGCATAGCAACATTAACATAATCCAAATTTGAATATGGAATTTTAATATAATCATAATAATACGATCATGGTCCAAGAATAGACTCTAAAAAAATTATTCCTCAAGATAGAAAATTTCTCTAGTGATTCCATGGACTCTCCTGTTATTAGTTAAGTTTTAAATTTATTATTTATTACTATTTATTTCATTTTTGTTATTCTTTAAGTTTTCTTGTCTTAGTTATATAATTTATTTCAAAGTTTTTTCTTTAGGTTGCTAAATTTGCTTTAAAATTATTTTTTCTGGTATGCTTCCTCTTCTTGTCCACCTAAACCGACTACAAAGAATCATAATGATTCTAGACACGGGTACATGAAGTGGCGTTATATATTTATATTAGACGAAAAGCCCTCCTGCTTCAAACAACGCAGACAATATTTTCTGGAAGCTTTGCAGCTTTGGTATCATTATAGCTTTACTTTTAAAAGCTGATTCGCTTTTCTGCAAAAATATTTAAACTTGTTTACAAGCGCTGAATATAAATATAAATAGTTAGCAATTTTATTAAAAATAATAGAAAAATCATCCGATATTGGGGAGTTAAGATACAAAGTGTCGTTTGGAAAATAAAAGGCGCTTTTTGTATTCATAAATGAAGTCATAAAACGTAAAAAAATTGTGACGAAACCAAATGCTATTACTAAAATGTAAAGCTTATTAATTCCCAAAGTATTTAAAAAAATACCCAGTGATAATTTATAAAGTTTTCAAAAGAAAATAATTCATCACTGAAACGATTAACTTAATGCATTTTCCAAAAACTTTTTAATAAATACCAAAAAATCAGTTATTTTAAAATTAAATAACTTTTTCACATGTTAAGCGTCATTTTTACTAAAATATATGGTTGCAATGAAATGTAAAATCGCGAATATGTAACGCCATTGTAAGGATGTTAGTAAATAAGCATACAGTGCTAATTTATAATGTACGGAAAAGATAAAATAAAATGGCATAAACATTAATATATTGTCTATATGTAACAAGAATATATTGTCTGAAAAAACAAGCGAAATGAATACAAAGAATTCAATTTTTTAAAATTAAATGGAACATTTCACATATTAAGTATCAGTATCGCTAAATTATAAGGTTGAGATAAAATATACCGTAGATAGGCAATGCAGAGTATGCCTATGAACTCTGTACTGATTACAGAACAGAAGTAAAGTATGTTTCATAAATATTTAGGGGAAACTAGGGATACTTGACCCTACGCGATTTTCTCAGATTGTGATTGGTAATTTGTAAGTGACATTTTTATTTGGCCTTTAGTCACATGATCTATTGGAGAAGATTTTGATTCTACCCTGAAAATCCATCATAATGGTGTGTAGGTAAATATGTTTTGGGGACCCAAAAGCAAATTTTCACTTTTTCAATCCTCAGTAGAATAGGAAGTTTACTATTGAAGATATGATGAATTAAAATATTTCTGAGTTTTAAGCATACTTCTAGCTATAATTTGATATCCGATGTTACGCAGTATCTTAATTCTAAGAGATTTAAATTTTAGATTATTTAGAAAAAGTCAAGTTAGGGTGGCTGGACGCTAAAAAGTTAGAGATACTTGACCCTATCAGAAGCTATAGTATCTTCGATGTCGTAGCCTACTGAAGCACATTTTGTGGTTGGGATCAGTTTTCTGGTGCGTGGAGCTTTCGGCAATATGGAAACTCAAATGTAGAGAATAATTATTTAAAAAATTTTAGTTAGTAATTATTTAATGAATAAAATTTATTTTTAATATGCTAATTTCAAATAATTCAAATAATTATTTTAGCAAGAATTTCAAAAATAATTGGAATTTAATTAATCTATTTTTTCATCTCCTGAGAAAGAAAGATTTATTTATTATTTAATTAAAAATCTTTTGTTCGAACTATTTGTCATCGTTTGAGTTTATTCAACGTTTCGCCATTTCTTTTGTCTTCCTTTCTTCATTCGAATTTTTTCCTAAAATATATTCATATTTTTTTGTTTTTATTTTTCTTTAAATATTAGAAAAACCGAGTAAGTTTACGCCATTCTGTTTTTTTTTTTTTTTAATTTTCCAAAACTGGTAACTCTTCAACACGCTAATGACGTTGCTAGGTTTTCAGTTCCATTGCTGTAATTTTTTTCAGTTTATTAAATCAATATTTTAATTCCTTATTAAATTTTGAACTAATTTAATTTAATAACTAGATTTAATTTAATGACTTAAATTATTTAATTTATTAATTAGATTTTATTAAAAACAACTGCGTTTTATAGTAACCATATTATTTAATTTTTACATTAGTTTCATTAATATTATTTCATAATAAAGAACTTTTTTAATTCAGTAGTTATAACCTAATATCTGAATTTCACGTAGATGCAATTTATCAAAAGAATTCTGATAATCTTTACATGTAGGGGCAAGCATCCCTAGCTTAGGGTCAAGTATCCCTAAGATTAGGGTTACTGGATCCTAAGCGACTTCATGAAATATATTTATTTTATGATTAAATGAGGTATCAGTTTAGTATAAGTACATTTCGCATTCTTAAAAGCAAATCCTTATATGATGCTAGCATTTCAAATATTCGAGAAATATAAGAAAAAGCAAAAGTAGGGTCAATTATCCCTAGTTTCCCTAAAAGAATACATTATCTGTAAAAAACATGCTAAATAAATTCAAAGACATCGCCTTTTGAAATAAAGGTATATATTTCACATATTAGGTATCAGTGATACTAAAATATACAGTTGGAATAAAAAGTCATAGGACTCATATGTGATGCCATTACAAGGAAAAGTAGTATACGAAATATTCTTCAGGGTTACTCGAAAATACAAATTTATAGACATGAATACAGCATAGAACACATAGGAGAGAGATTATTCTAATTCCACCATAGAAAGGCTTCTGAGTCCTATTAAGGGTCCGTAATCTTTTGGCTTATTAATTAGTTCCAGGATGACAAAGTTCTTCCTTTCATCTTCGGCCGGATTACCGGATTGTGTTATTGGCGTCAAAGGGAGATATCGAAGAGCAAGTTCTCTCTAAGTCGTTCGAACCCTTCGACATAATAATCAGAGTCGAAATATGTCCTTTTACTTGCTGTTTCAAACTTTGAGGTGAAGGGAAGATACTGAAATTGTTTACGAGATAGAATGATTGGATTGAATATGCTAATCAGATTTGGATTGTTAATTAAGTAATATAGGAAACAAGATCAGTATATTATAAGTTTCTCAGTTTATATACTATTTTGCTTTGCATATATAATAAAGTAATAAGACTTTAAAAATAATAATTAGTTGTAAGGTCTTTGAAATATAGTTAGAGAATATTACAGTTTATGATTAGTTACTAACTTGTGCAGAAATATTTTTTTTCCGTTTGCATTTGGTATTTATGATAAATCAGAAACTCGGAGCTTTTTCAAAGGGATACCAAAAAATGTTTTCGATAAATGCATTATTTTTGATTTTAAATCTAAATCTGTTTCAGTTCAAGACAAATTTCTTCAGCTTCAGTTAAAGGAAAAAAGTTATTTTCAGTTTTGTTTTTTTCTGTAAAGCCATTTTTAAAAGGCCGATATGGTGTAATAAATGCGAGGATGTTTATATAGAAAAATTTCTTTTTACCTAATGTCTTTAATCCTATTCAAGAAATGCAAAATATCTATATGGGATTAGCATATTTCATTTTGTTGCATTTTATCCCAAAATAAGATTTTAAATACTCTTTCGCCCTGAAAACCTCAATTGGCTTCCGTGCTGAAAAAATACAGAATGGAATCAATTCATGCTCACAAGATATACGTCAAGATCACCCCTTAATTTAACCCCTTAAACACGGCGTATTTTACATCAGGAAAAGCATAAGACAAAGTGAAATTAAGTTTTAGATGACATGTGCAGTTGCTTCTGTCAGGTGACTGTGACAGTAAATCAACTGACTGCATAGAGATAAGAAGAGCTGAGTAATTGAGTACAAAATTGGAAACTTTTATTTGCTTCTTCTGATTTTATTACGAACAAATTTGATTTCCAACTATTTAATGTAGAATTATATGCATAAATATAATATCTTTTCAAATTGGGGAAATACAAAAATGAAAAAATTTATATTTCAAAAAGCTATATACATTCTATAAATTAAATAGAAACGCTCTCAAACAAATGCTGGCTTTCCTTCAAAATTATTTATCTGTAGGGAAACATATTTGGATACATGAATTCCACTCATAAACACTTGTAGTAATAAAAGTTTAAAATATGAAACTTCTTCTGCAGTGTTTAAGTACATAAAAGTAAAATTGCGCAAACACAATAAATTTGTTTAATAACTTAATGATAGTAATTGAAATTTTCTGATTATGTAACGATAAATTTTTAAATATTTAACATACTGTTGCTTTCTTGCATTACTGATGAAATTTTTAATTATTCATAAAATGCTCTTCTAATATCCTTTCAAAGTATCGTTAAAATATCTTCTTATAAATCACTACAAAAAAGTGTTCTAATTACCGTCGTAATTTGTAAATTTTCATAGATTCAGATGTGCTCACTTGAATGTAAGTAACTGAATGTAGTTAAGCTACATCGGTTTAACATTTTAATTTATTTTAGTACTAAGGTTTAAAAGTTCACAAGTGCAAATTTTCTATAATTGTTTACATATTTTCACATTATACATGACTCTTGAATTCTCATACAGCAAGTAAAAAATTATAGCCATTTATTATTGAGAAGTCCCTGTGTAAAATGCTGAATTCCCGAAGCTCACATCAAACTGAGTTACCTTCAAAACACGTATAAAGATTTTAATTTGAAATGTAAAATGATACTTCAAAAATAGTTTACTTCCACTTTACTTTAAGGATTCTACCCACATCTAGAATGAATCGATTTCAGTTTCGAAAAAGGACGAAAACATGTTACAATAAAGCAAAAAATGAATTTTATTAGATTTCTTAGTAAAAAAGACTTGATGCTGTCTTAAGTTCGAATAGTATTGCTTTGAAAGACAAGTAAGGGTGTTAAGTGAAAATAGATATAAAATAGGGTCTATTTTTAATCTCGTTTTGCGTATCTGCATGTGTATCTGAAAGAGAGCTCAAAATAGTATGACAAAGAAACTCCCACGTTAATGTTATATAGTTTAGCATAAGAAATGCAATCTAAATTATATATAATCACGGATACATTTTCATTTTTCTAAAAGAATATGCATAATTTTTATTTTATAGACTGTTTTCGAACCAGTATAGCAACTACATTTCAGCACAGATCATTATTGCCTTAAAAAGTGAATATATCTATTAAATCTAATAGGCGCTTAATCTTTCTTTATGAGCACTAAAAGTATATTAATAGCATAGGAGAAATTGCCTTTCCAAGAATGAAGTTCACGTCTTAAGATAAATATTTGAAAATTAAAATTGAATTATTCATGTTTCCATATTCTTATAAATACCTAATAAATATCACAACTCAGCGTTAAACGATTAAATTTCCACTCCCGAGAAAAGTTTGTACCTATAAACCTAACTTTGAATTGGAGTTGTATGGTGTAAGAGGGTTTTAGACTCTTATGAGATTTGATATGCCAAAAATATAATATTCTAATAAATGAATAAATGGTGAACATAAATGGTGAAAGTATTTAGTAAAATTCTGAAGTGTGTTCATATATTTTTAGGATAAATTTTTTAAATCATATATTTTCATATTTACAGTTCTTTCATTATTATCTCGTATTTATCTGAACTTTAAGTACATAATCATTTAAAAATAGTTCCTATTTGACGAAAAAAGATTAATTCAATAATTTTTTGGAAACATTTATTCATCAGAGCGCACTTTTCGTAATATTTTTAAAGTTAACTTGGTAATATTATTATTTAATTTTGATAACTCTCAAAAACATCCAAATTTTCACATTAAATATAAATTCAGTACGTGTAAAGAAGTTTTTAATATCTTCAATTGAAGAAGAAGAGAATATTGAGAGATATAACCAAATAATGTCTATAATACTTTGTAAAAAAACTTTCCAATTATTTAAAGGTAAACACTTTTAATGAAGAGTATAAGAAATGGTAAATATTTATAGGATGCCAAAGGTCATCACTATTACTTAATTAAGAAAATTAAGAAATTTGTCCATCATAATAGGGAAGATTGACATATATCTAGATGTTAATTTTCATGATCCCTTCCCCAATTAAATTGTTCTCTTTGAGAAAGGTTCAAAATCAATCAATTATGAACCAAACTAAATGAAACAGACGTTAGGAAAATCTGTTCTTCTATATAATATAAATACATGAAATACACTTGTTAATTACAAAATGCAGAAAGAAATTAAATATTCTTGACTTTTTGTATTAAAATCTTATTACTTATTTATACACTAATTATAATAAATGGCACAAATTAAAGGAGAAACCTGACCCAGTGAAATCATAATGCTTTCTAGACAACATCTAGCAACTAAAGACTACATCTAGCATATAAATGTAACTTCTTACTTACTATAACCAGTGACAACTTAAGTGGACAGCACATAGAAAGCTGTGACTGACCGTAGCACAGATGATTCACATAATAAGTCTCTCTACTGAATTTTACGCTACAGAAAGTGATCCATGAAAGTAAACAGTTTTCGTTTTAAATGTGGAGTTTTATGGCACATAATATTAATAGTTAGTGTTTAAAATTAAATTCTGTTCAAATTTACCAATTATATTTCAATACATTGTAATTATATTTAGAGTTATTTATATGAGTGTAGGGATACATTGTGCCCATACTTCTAACTTCAGTTGTCACTCGCTATAATTTTCTTCCTTGTTGATGCACAAATAAGATCTTATGTTATAAAACACTAAACAAACCAAACTATTGTTGCTGTAACCATCAAGAAGACATTTGTTCGTGCTTTTGACTATGAATTAAGCAAATATATATTAACCTTTCCCTACAAAAACACGACGTCAATCATATAGGATCAGCCGTCTATTTTCAACTACAGCCTCTGTTATGTACTAGCCATTGTTCGTATAAAAAGCCAGCACCACATGAGAAAGAACTTATATAAATTAGCTCGAGATAGGTTTGGGAAAGTACCGGAAGTACTTGGAATGAGAGAAAACATACTCGCCGGAAGTCGGCACGTTTTAGAATACCTCTCCCCGGAAACAGACGATTTCTCTCCAACAAGAAATGTCTTCCGGTTCTCCTTGGTGGGGAAGTTTGTTGAGTACAAGAATTTTTCCTTCCGATTTAACGGCTCAGAAAATTCATTACTCCTTTTCTTAAATAACTAGACCTTTTTGTTCCCTTCTGTTGGCTTTTGACACCCCATTAATAACTTGGCTGCTTAATTAATATTTTACTTGTTCAAAACCGCACAAGGTTTAGGAAATTAGTGAGGAAGTGGTCTTACGTCCGTACTAATGAACGAACACGAAAAAATTGCACGTAATTTCATTCCCAAAAATCTTAAAAGACCTGGATGGTCGTTAGGTCTAGAAATTTATTGGAACTTCCCACCATTTTGATAAAACTGGAAATGAAGAATTTTTCTTCTCATATAGTAGTAAAAGCCTGAGCAAAAAAGTTGGGGGAATTGTATATTAAAAGCTCTCTCACAAAAGAACAAAATATTACCTGCGTTTGAGCAATTAATTAAGTAATTAACCTAGCATCGATTTAAGGAGAAGAGTTATGATAAATGATTCGGGTTAGAATACATTTCAGACGCAACCAAGAATTTCTGGGATCATAAAGATTAGAAAACATTGAATATAATTATTAAATGGCAAGTAAAGAATTTCAGAAATTATTGTATGAAAATGAAAGCTGTTTTTGTTGTTATTTTAAGTTACCATCAGTTACAGCTGATACTTTACCCTGACCGGGTAATTTTTATGACTTAGCTTCGGTACATTAGGCACAGATGGTTGTGTTGCTGTGCAACTTCCTGGTGAAGTTTCTCTTCTTTTTAAAAATATACTCCTGGGCGTGATGTGCAAGCTTTTTCTAACCTTCTCCTTTGAACGTAGAAATGAGAAAAGGCTGAAATTAAAAACTACTCATCAGTTTTAATGATTTTATCAATTGTAAAATTATATTCATTAATGACTTTAGAGATTTAAATAGTTGTATTACCAAACTATTTTGAGGTGATTCTCAAATAGTTTTTCAAAAACAGTTAGTTTTTGGAAAAACTGCGCATCTGAGTTGTTTTAAATTTAGAGATAAAAATGCGGCGAAAGAATTCTTAAAATTAGATACTATTTCAAATTTTTATATAATTTGATGAAAAATTTTTTAGCTAACTGTTTTCAATCTTGATTGCGTTATTCATCAGATATTTCAGCTGAAATGCTTAAAATTCCTTATAATTCTCACAAATCCATATGAGTAAAGAGAACTTGTAGAAAATCTTACTTTCAAATTTATCTGACGATGGAATCCAAGCTCCTACGGAATTAAAAGAAATAACCGTCAGCACTGTTATCAATTATTTTGCATTGGAGGATTAAAAAAAACTCAAATTATAACCATTTCAAAGTACTTATTAAAGCATGACTTAATTAAAGTTCGCTGTAAAATCACTTTATAAGCGCATATAATAAATCAAGCCTGTTATTTTAATCTTTAATTACAAGAGGCAAACTTACGGAGAGTGTATAAAATTTTTAATAATTCAATTCCGAGTAAATGTGTGTTGGGATAAAAAAAAACACATTTTCTTTCACGAAACATAATTTTTTTTAAACGGTTAGAAAACCTTTTTATATGAATACATTTCACATAAAATTACATTTTTTTCATTTTTGTATCACTTGTAAAATCCCATACATTCGCATATTTTGGAGAAAAACCTATTCATATTTTCTAAAATTTTTCTAACCGAATTTCTTGTATTATATGATAAACGAATAATTATTAATAAAACTTTTCAGATCTTTTATAAGTCCTTTTTCTTAAGAATAAATTTTAAAACAAATTATTTTTATTAACTTAAAATTTGTCCAAAGCAAAAGTTGTATCAAAATATTGCTGGTATAGTATATTTGTCTCATTTAGTTATTCTACTGCTATTTTTTCTTTAAAATATGCAGTGTGATATTTATATTTTCATTAAAAAACTAAGTTCAGAACAAATGTGTTATTTAAGATATTGTCATCATAATATATTTATCCTATGTATTTAAGTCCTTTTCTGATACTTTTCTTCTAAGAACTACAGCTTAACACACCCTTCATCAAAAAATAAAATTTATACGACAGCGACTAATTTATTATAAATTTTTAGCAGACAATGAATTATTAAAAATCGATCTTTGAATAAGTTAATTTTTTAAAGATCAAAATTTATGAGTCATCCTAAAAAATAGTACATAATTTTCTAAAAAATTTGAATGAATACATTTAAAACATTGTAGCATACAATCATAGCTTCGAAATTTTATTCAATTGCACCGTAATGCTTCTTTTGACAAAGCATGACAGTACATAGGGAATTCAATTATGAATTTCGTTACACGTGGGGAATATTGATCGGTGAAGAGACTTCCAATGCAATCTTGCTACTATATGCTGACTCAGAGGTTGTAAATGGAGCTAAAATGACTGTGGGGCCCTGAATTTCGATTCTTGTGGTGCAGGCCATTAGGCTCGTTGTTTTTGTACCTGTCTCAGCAGAATAATAGCTCCCTCGTTGGTGGGGAGAGACAGTCTTAATCAAAGCTTTTTGCCGCCACTCCTCTTTGGTATTAGGGGATGGGAGCTCCCCTGGGACGCTGGGGGAATCCCGAGACCCCCTGTGATTCCCTACTCCTCTCACCTTATTCAATCCGCCAAAGGATTACATTTCTCACTACATACCTTTCAAAATGCTTTTTCAGAGGGAAAAAGTATTCGATGTTTTGATCCTCTAACTTTTCCCTTGTAGAAGTTGCTTCGCCTTTGATGCATTCACCACACAGCGTATCTCAAATAACTGAGTTATGTGTTATGAACTGAGTGGTTAGAATCGAAGTAGTATCCCATGCTAAGCACGGTAGAGACAAAATTAGTGGATATAAGAACGCCAGATTCCAGTGGTATACATTCCATAAAATAAAGAAACTTATGAATCAAAAAAATAAAAAGTAATTAAGAAGAAAAGAAACATTTGGTAAAAATTTGTAGTCTGGTTACCTCAGAACTCACTCCCTTACAATTACTTTTATTTTATTATCTTTTGAACTTATATTTTATCGTATGCCCTTTCGATGTTTATCTCCTGACTTTTCCCCTGTAGAAGTTTCTTTGCCTTTGATGCATTTACCACACAGCGTAGCTCAAACAACTAAGTTATGTGTTATACGAACTGAGTGCTAAGATTTGAAGTATCCTTTTGCAAAGCTCTGTATAGAAAACATCAGCGGCCAGAGGAATAACATATCCCAGTGTGCATTTCAGAAAATGAAGAAGCTTATAAATAAAGAAATGTAAAAAAATTAAGAAGAAAAGAAACATCTGGTGCCTAGTTACCTAAGAAATCTTTGCCTTACATGCATTAATTCAGCTGATATTCGGGTTTTTATGACGATTGTTAGTGTCTATTACAGTCTTGTGTTACTTGTAATTTGGAAATCATATTAATCATAACTATGATTCAATTAATAGACAACGATGATTTAATTACTTTTATACTAAGGATTGCTTGGGTGTCAGTCCAAGCGTCGTCCTCGTCATCTGACTGCAGTTTACGAGATCCGTCGGCAAATATCCCTCGTGTTGTTTCAAAACCGGACGTTAATGTAGCCAAACTCAACTAATTTTGCATAGCTATATACTGTTTAAAGGAAAAACTTTATCACTACCAATTAAAGTATAATTTTCATAATCAAAAGATTTGAGAAAGTGTAATTTATACCTTTGCTTTTAAATTTCCCGCCGGTTTTGGCATTTTAAACGGGTTGCAATATTATTAAAATTGGCTTCAAGACTGAATCGTTGAAGGAAGTTATCAAATTCTTGAATCACTGATGAAACATGCTTTAACTTATTGCAAAATCTTAAAATTTCATATCGGCTGATCTTGTTGTTTCGTTTAGGAAAAATAATACATGGTAATAGAAAAATTGCAAATTCAAATTAATATCAATATACATGAAAAACATCATATTAGCATATGATATAAAGATTCCATTAGAAAAGGTCAAAATGCTATCTTGCTATATTAGTTATTAACTTTTTTTCTTTCGTATAATACTCTGATCTTACAAATGCAAACTACGCAAAAGGTTTTCATAACTTTACCATGAAAACTTAATTTGCGAAACCTGTGTTCTATATTATCTTCTATTTAAACCGAAAAAAAACTACCTAATATAGATTTATTGTGCAGTTTTAAATTTTAGTGCAATTAAGACAAGAAAAGCAACCTACAATTTTATGAGTAGAAAAAAAGGACATCTAGATAACATGTTTATTTTACAATCTTTTCAATTTTTATCAGTAGCTAGAAAATAAAAAAAGAAACTAAATGGCATCTGCAAGTTAAACGTATTAAAAAACTGTATCACAGCAGCAATCTTCTATTACTAATTCTATGTTGATAAAGAACATACACCATATGCCCAAAAGTATCCGGACACTTGCAGGTTTTCCCATTTTTTAGAATTTCTCCTGAATGGTTTAATTGACTACCTTTAAACTTCGGACATGTAAAGAATGGATACTAACTCACATTTTACATTGAAGATTCGGTCCTGAGGGCAATTAGGGGACCGTCTACAAACTGATGAAGACAAAAACGTTTTTGGCCCACTCCGCTTCACAGAATACTGATAACAAGATGAAACTTTCAGAAACGGTAATGTTTAATGTGCATATTATTTACAGGAATTTTCGTAAACTCAGCAAAAATATTTAAGAAAATAAAACGGTTTTCTTAAAAAATCTCAAATTTTGGAACCTGTTTTTTTCTTATAACATGCAGAGTTTTCTGTTATATTATACGGAACCTACAGAAAAAATGACAATATGTTAGAGAAGCATTTTGTAGAAATATGGAAAAGAATTTTTGAATATTACAGAAATTATGAGCATTTTTAGTAAATAATGTTTTACTGCGCATGCGCGAAACATAGTGTAATTTTTCTTTCACAACTTTAAAGCCAGATATATAGGGCAACTTATACAAAAAAAATTCAGTTCATTATCTTTACTATTCAGAAAGATATCGGCATTACAACGAGCAGAATTTTAGCTCCTGTCGAAGAAAAGCTAAAAGATGAGGGGTTGTACAGAAATTGATATTTTTTAAACTTATATCTTTAAATAGTTATATTGAATTGTACAGCGGTTAGAATTTGCTAAATACCCATGAAGACATCAATTACGTGCATAACTTAAATTCCATCTAATTAGGCACTATAAATAACAAAAATTTTATTACTTTAATTATATTATTTACATGATTATTAACAAGTTACATATTACAATTTTACGGCCAAACGATATTTTTAAATATGTTTCTTTTATGACGAAACGATTTTTTATCTAATTAATTTCTTTTCTTAAAATATTTTAATAATTCTACATATATATTTTTTTATTCGTTACGAATATTAGATGTGCTCATGGGTATTGAGCAAATTCTAACCACTATACAATTCAATATACCTATTTAAAGATATAAGTTAAAAATATCAATTTCTGTACAACCCCTCATCTTTTAGCTTCTCTTCGACAGGAGCTAAAATTCTGCTTGTTGTAATGCCGATATCTTTCTGAATACTAATGATATTGAACTGAATTTTTTTATATACGTTGCCGTATATATCTGACTTTAAAGTCGTGAAAGAAAAATTACACTATGTTTCGTGCATGTGCAATAAAACATTATTTACTAAAAATGCTCATAATTCCTGTAATATTCAACAATTCTTTTCCAAAGTTTTACACAAATGCTTCTCTAACATATTGTCATCTTTTCTGTAAGTTTCGTATAATATAACAGAAAATTCTGCATGTTATAAGCAAAAAACAGGCGGAAAAATTTGAGATTTTTTAAGAAAACCTTTATATTTTCTCAAATATTTTTGCTGAGTTTACGAAAATTCCTATAAATATTATGTACATTAAACATTACCGTTTCTGAAAGTTTCATCTTGTTATCAGTATTCTGTGAAGCGGGGTGGGCCAAAAACGTTTTTGTCTTCATCAGTTTGTAGAGGGTCCCCTAATTGTCTTCAGGACCGAATCTTCAATGTAAAATGCGAGTTAGTGTCTATTCCTTACATGTCCGAAGTTTAAAGGTAGTCAGTTAAACCATTCCGGAGAAATTCTAAAAAATGTGAAAATCTGCAAGTGTCGGGATACTTTTGGGCATATATTATTTGTTACAAATCATAGCATGAATATTTAAAACTTTTTTTCCGATATAACGAAAAAGAATATTTTTTCGGTCCTCAATACACTAACTAAATAAGAATAATTAAATGCAAATCTATGAATTCTGTGTAAACTTTTGCCTTTCCACATAAAATATTAATACATCACACAGCGGTGTAGAGAGGAAGAGCAATGACTGTCTCTACACTAATGAATTCACGCATACAAAACGGTGCGTGACAAAGGATGGGAGAGAGATTACAGAACAATGCTAACTTATTTACAATAATAATAACGTGTTTTTGTTAAATCATAATATATGCTGTCATGCTGTTTTAGCTATTTGCATTCAGTGAACAAGATCATGCATTTAGCTAAAATGAATAAGAAGGAATGTTTAATATGTTCAATTCACTGGATATCACAACCACATGAAAAACGTAACTGCGCATGTCAATCCATTTCCTTTCACGTCCAATTTCTTCTTACAAGATGCTCAGTGGATTTCAGAATTAAATATGCGGGACTCATTTTACGCATATCACGTGATTAACCAAATTCACGACTTACCTGCTCTAATACAAAATCAAACTCTTATTAAGACTATAACCATAATATGAAAAAGTTATAAGAAGTTATTACGAATATCAGATTGTCTAGGAGTTTGATTAGGATTTGTATTTATTTAACTTTATCTGTCGTTATAATGTTCATGATTTACAAGAAAGTCGTTAATTTCGAATTCAACGATTCGCTTAAATATGAGTAATAACGGAATGTGGAAAAATAACTAAAATTACTTAAAAACAAAAAAATACTTTTAAGGCACTGAGAACATTCAAAATTGAAAACAATTGTTTGAAGTTAAAATAAATTTACTACATATATAAAAGAATAAAAAATGCCGTATGTTTTTTTTAACTATAACAGCAAAGGAATTACGTCAACAGATATTCGGAACTATTTCGTTGGATATCAGTTTTAGAATGCTTATTTGATAATGAAATTATTCTTCTCCATAGCAATTAGGGTAATTATACCCTTTAACACTTTCTATCATTTTTATTTTTATTATTCAAGATGATTCTTATTCTAAATATTCAGAAAAACATTTCGAAAAATTTGAAATTACATGTTAACCCTTAAAAGCCCGATTTTGTAAAAATTGATTTAAAAATATTTTTTGAATTTCATTTCTTGATTAAAACATGGGAAAAATACTTTAAAATCCTATTTTTTTAAGGTATGGTTTATGGCTAAAAATAGTTTGTTACTAACTGACAACACTGGGCTTTATTTCAGAAAAGAATTCTTTGATTAAATTCTATAATATTAAACACAGATGGATTTTAATAGCTATTAATATTGATTACGAATTTCCTTCAACGTTGTGGAATAAAATATGGTATTCTCAAGCGTACAGTCAAAGCAAAAGAGATGCATCCTAAAGTGGAAAACATCGATATATTTATATTTTTTTTATCAGCACTCAGGCTGTCATCTGTATGTTGTGAGTTGATTTAATAAAATTTTCAATATGTGTCCTATTGGCTACAATTGGCAATAGAGCTTCAGTCTTATTCTAACAAAACCGTCAGCAGACCTAGAACCACTTTGGTGGAAAAGAGTCATGAACAACAACAATTCTAGGGCGAAAATCAAAAAACTCATGCACTTCATCGCGGAAAACGAACCACTCTTATTTCCAAAAGATGGCGACGACAACTAGCCACAGACCCAACTAACCCTATGTACTCATATCCTCTCTTCTTCCATACACAGGGCAAGACCCTCTCAAATTCAACAACACAACGATCTGAAAGACTGAACTTTAAAAAAATATTATATTCTTTTGTTTTAAATG
Organism: Araneus ventricosus; assembly: GCA_013235015.1. Lineage (NCBI taxonomy): Eukaryota > Metazoa > Arthropoda > Arachnida > Araneae > Araneidae > Araneus > Araneus ventricosus. The sequence goes on along the minus strand of BGPR01000002.1, from coordinate 6,244,313 downwards.
TCATGTTTTTTGGTATCTTTTTATAGAAATTGTAATTTTTTTTTCTTTGCTCTGGCTTTTTTCAATAAAGTCTCACGCATACCCAACCAACCGACAGGGAGCCGCCTTGGCTCCGAGTTCGGGGGTATGCTGTGGTGTTAAGTCTTATTCTCAATACTTTAGAAGACAAAATTGGGTTTGCTGCTTAAAGGCAACACTGGGTATTTTAGGGCTAAGGCTTAGCATTATTTGATTAACACATAAAATTCTTTCTGATACTAACATCAGTAACCTAATTTGAACACTGCGTATGTTTTCAGAACCATTTACTACTGTATATCTAAAAAGCTTTCAAATTTTCATTACAAGTTTTACATTGTAGAAAGATCTCAGTTTTTATCAGTAGTAACAGATTCTGCTAGGAAAATTGTATCTATAACTTTCTAAAATAAATCAGAATGTTAAAGACACGAACTATTTCATTTCTAAACGTTTTGCACGTATTTTTCCGTTTCTCATTCTTAGTTCAAAAGCCGATAATTCATGTTTTTATCTATAATTAATTATACTACTATGGATAAAATATTCTTAAGATATCAGAGACTTGATTAAACGCAAAGCAGATTCAATTATTCACTTTAAAAGTACATTTTTAAGGCTTTAAAGCTAGTACATCAAAATAGCAAACCACTCAGAGGGTTAAAACCAATATGATAACTATATTAATAATATCAGAATTACATATGAGGGTATTATATCCTTCGTTAATTCAAATTAATAAAACCACGAAACATGCAGCATTTTTAACACAATTTTCTTTTATTTCAAATATCCACATCGCTGTAAGTTTCATATTGTGCAGTTACTTCAAATTCCTTCGAAAAGAATATATTGAGCATAATAAACATTCAATCTTTTTCGTTGAAAGATGTGTTTATTTTTTCAAATATTTGCAATCGCATTTTGAATTTAACAACAATTTCAGTTCATTTGGGCATAACGTAGTGAACATACTCAACACGCAACATTCTCTTATCTTTAGTTTTTTTTTCCTTGTGTATTCCCATCGCTGAAAGTTTTGAATTCTATGCTGATTTAAGTTTTCTTTGAACATAATATAGTCAACGTATAACATTATTATATCTTAAATTCAGCTTTATTCTCTTGAATATTCTTATGCCAGTATATTTAGCTTTCTCTAACGATTTCGTTTCCTTTTAACAAACTAAGGTCAATATAATAAAAATGTAACATTTTTTTCTTTCTCATCTAAAGTTCAATCTTTGAATCATGAATTTTGTTATTGTTTAAGTTTTGAATTATGAGACGGTTTTAGATTCCTTGGATCATAACATGGCCATTATACTCACGATGAATTTTTAATGTAAAGTTACATTTTTCTTACCTTGATTATTCGTATCACAGGAAGTCCTCTACTGTATGATGATTTCAGCTTCCTTTCAACTTATTTTGGGACTACTTAGCCTAAAATAATCTTTTTATCATTCAAAACGTAGGGTAAGTAAAACATTTTGACCCCAGAAATGATGCAGATCCGAGGAGTGCGTTTCCATTTGCTTTTACAATGAGGACTCTTCCTGTTTTAATCGCTATTGCCTCGCTCCCTTAAGTTGCTCCTTGGCTGACATTTTCTCATCGAAATGAAAGGGTAAAACAGAGTGTACCCGGCTGTAAATCTCACCTTGTCTTGGGAACCTCTCACTGTTGCCTTTTTACGATCTCGTAATTCTTCAGCTGGGCTCCTCTTAACATTCTTCTTCTTTCTTCATCGGGATTCTTAAGCACTGTCCCAACGGTCATCTGGCACCCATTTCCAAACAAAGTTTCTTTCCACGACTTGAAAACTACTTCCAGAGTTGTAAATTTTCCAACTCTGCGGACAATTTAAAAAACTGACGCTGGAAAAAACCGAAGGGTACTTTTGATAAATGTCACCATTATCTACTTAAATAAACAAGCAGGTTTTGGATAAATAATGCGAAGCGATTTTCAAAGAATTCGTTGGCAAAAATTACTTTCAGAACTAAATGACTTATCTCGAATTGGTTAGATTTGCGTTTCTGTTTGTAGCTGTATGAATGCTTTTGGTTCAAAATTGAAGTATTGTTATCAAATAGCCCCATTTGATTGGTTCAATGTTTCGTTTTGGAGTTCCATGAAAGCTTTGGAGTGAAATTTCAAGTATTGTTATCAGAAAGCTCAATTTGAATTACTCGATTAATAGTTTGCTTTATAGCTATTTGTAGGTTTTCTATTTCCATTTTAATTGGTTAAATTAACGTTTCCTTCTGAAGCTATAGGAAGACTTTTGTTTGAAATTTCAAGTATAATTACCAAGAAGTCATTTTGATTAGTTCTATTTTTCATTTTGAAGCTATATGAGTGATTTTATTTTCAACTCAATTTATTCCATTTATATTTCGTTCAAGGATGTTAACATTAACTTTTGGCGACGAACCGAGTCGAGTTCTGGATCTGATTCGGTACACATCTTTTCAAGTTTTCGTGCCGTACTAACGTGAAAAAAATGTTAATGTCTAGAGATATACCGATCAGACGGTTGATATTTTAATAGTATCAGGAGTCGAATTTAAGATATTCGTATCACGATACTGGTGCTTTGGTAACAATTCACTGCATTTTCAGTAGAGATATGAAACACTGTATTTGAGATACATTCAATGAATACAAATCATATAAAAATGAGTAATTTCTTAAAACAGAATATACGTGTGCCACAATTTCAAACATATAAGTCCTTTTGTATAAAAAAACAAATGTGAAAAGTAACATAGCGATTCCGTTTATGCATTCCAGCAGCAATAATTGACATTTAATTTAATTTTTGAAATTTCAGCACCATTTTCAAAAAATAAATATTTTGATATAATAATAATAACAATAGTCTACTTATGAGACACATATTTAAAAATTTATATATATTTGATCTAAAATACATTCTTGAGAAAGTAAAATGTAGATGCATTTTACTCATTCTGTTAACAATACTTAAAATTTCAATTTAATTTTCAAATTTTCTGTTCCGTACTGAAAAATAAATAATATCTTTATATAAATTTGTTAGGCTGATTATCATACATACATGATTAAAAATTTAATCAGTTATCACTCAAAATTTAAGTAAAAAATGCTTTCTTAGGTTGTAAAAATGAATTAATACTATTAGACTTTTTAAAGTTAGAACACATATTTTAAATTTTTCAATACTGAGTGAGTCACAGTGTTATTAATAATTATTATTGCAATAAGAAAAATTTTTCATAGAATTTAATTAATTTAAAATGAAATAGAGAAAACAGAGAAAGAAAGTGTATTTGTTGAATTCATTTAAGAAAACAGAGGAAACAAGTGTTATAACTACAAAAGCGTTTATTGATCTGCTTATATTTTATATCGTAAATAAAGCTTTAAATTTAGTGAACTCTTTGCAAAAATCTGAAGCATTATTTTTTGTTGTCAATAAATGAAATGTATGAGTATGCGTACAATCGTGATCGTAAATGTGCATGATAAACTTAACCCTTTAACTGCGGGTGTAGTTTATAAACCACATATATAAGAAAGTACCCGAGAGGAAGCCGTCCTGGCTCCGAGTTCGGGGGTATGCGCGGTGATAAAGAGCTAAAGATGCGGGTGAATTTCAGTCTTAAATTGACGCAGTGCACTTGACATGCGTCATATCAGCATCCATTGGCCCCATTAATTTTTTCTTATAATTAAATTATTGCAGTTCATTTCACGTATTTGTTAACTTCCATAATTGTTTGAGTAATCGAAAATTATCTCCCTGTACTGGCCTGGTAAATGTACGTGTAGGATTCAAATCTTTTTGTTTTTTCCCATGTTTATGCACATTTCGTTTCAATAATTTATTCTACTGCTTTTTTCCATATTTTATTTTGCTTCCATGTTTATCAAATATTTTGTTTCCAATTATTGATTTAGTAAATATCTAAACTGCAGTCATTTGCACTTAAAATAAATTGATTAATCTGTGTTCTTATCTAAATATACCTGTTCTTTAACACTGCATTCCAATTGTATTTCTATTGCTGTTCAATGTTCTGTAATTAATTTCAATGACACGAATAAGTTTCTCAGTGTAAATCATTAAGTAATTGGTCACTTACATAAATGTAATGTTTTATTCTCTCGGATAAACTGATGCAATTAAGATAATATTAACAAAATCATCATTTCATTTCATATACTTCAGATATATTAATTATTTCATTTATAAATATTCCTGTAATTATATCTATTCCCAGCGGCATTAAACAATTACCCGATTTACAGGTTAGTAAACACTTTGATTGTAAAAGACCTATAATTAGTAATAAAAGTAACAGGATTTCATTGTTTTTTCCCGCAGTTCATGCTGAATTACAATGAACGATGAATATTTTAGTGGTTTCATTGAGTACGGATGAAGATTTGAATAAAAAGAATATAGCATCACGTTTATACATACGAGATGCCAGAAACCGAAATTGAAGTCAGAAAATGCATTAATACGTTTATGTGCGGTAGTTCATATTAATATGAATTATCCACTTAATTACTTTTCATGATAGTTACATTCATAGTATTTCGTAAATTATAAAATAAATTGTTCATAATTCATTACAAAAATGTAGAAAAATCTAACGACATTTCGAATGTTTTATAGACTCTTGATTGAATCAAAACGATAACATATTCTGAAAACAGATTGCGTCATCTAATTAGATGAAAGAGAAATTCTAACTGTCAAGAGGCTAATGTTTAAATAATTAATTTGTAGTATATGTTTATAATTAATGTCTGCCAATACAAATGAAAGCATAACTAAGAAAGAAGTAGTTATGAATTTATTTTTTACAAAATTTAAAGAGGAATGATGTAGTGGTATATCTATGCATAGTTACTTTAAATGAAATAATCAACGTATCAAATACACCCGGAACGCTCTGTAATATGTCTGTTTATATCAAAAGCCAGGATTCTTTTATTCCTTCATTCATTCACTCTAAGCCAGGCAGTTTATGAGTGATGAACTACCTCTACTGCCCAACCCTAAAATTTTATCCTATAGCCAAGCCTTTTAAAGCGATTAAAACTCTCATTCCATTTCCAACACAAATGAAAACCAGGTCAGAGCTCTCTCGGTTCAAATCACATAAAGAAATCTATTCATTCCTTTAGTGGGGAGCGGTTCATAACACAGATAAAGTGGCCGCATAACAGCAGCGTCGGGCCCTAGGAACAGGGAAAGCTTGTCGTGATGTGCCTTTAAACAATATGAAGGATTTCGGAAGCTACGGCGCCTGTACGTCGCGCCAATAATGCGACTTTCCTGCTGAATCGGAGCTCAGCAACAAGTCGCCGTAGAATGGACAACCTGTTGTCAAAAGGAGGCGCAACTCTCTGGAGCTAGCTTATACAAGATCAAAAGTGGCTTGAGTCTGGGGCTTACAAAATGGTATTAAGCGGACACGTGAAGAATTGGACTGAAAAAGAACTAGGTGCTTAATAAGCTGGAAAATTCTGTTTGGTTTTAATTCCGTCGAGTTGGAAGCTACACCCGCTGCTTGTTGTTGGAGTAATTTATGTTAATGAATTAAATTCATCACAGGCATTGAAATGTTATTTAAAAGGATCGTAGAAGACACGGGAGAATATTTTCGAAGTTATATCTTTTAAGTGGACTTTATACGAGAAATTCATGTCGAGAATTTGTTTTTCAGAGTAAAAAACGATAAAAAAATGAAAATCTGATTACTGAATTAATTACTTAAATTATATACATGGGTACAAAATCATATAAACTTTGACTTTATGAAGACTGTTTATCTTGGTGTGTTATTGGAACTCATTTATCTAAGCGTCAAATACTATTATTTTATATATATTCAACCTAATTTTCAATTAAACCATTAACTCCTTATTTACGAAAAAAGTACAAACATGAATTATTATCAAAATAAGATGCTCAATAAAACGCATTTAGCACAAAATCTTATAGTTCATTTTATCTCAGAGTGCAACGGACTTTTTATATGTCAACGAATGAAAACTGTTATCACAAAATTCCAAATTTAAGTATAAAAATTTTCAAGAAGTTAAAACAAGTATGATCGAAATTTTATTTAAAAAATTTTTGTATCAAAAATATTTGCTTCAAGATAATACACTCTTTATCCGGGAATTAATCTTACATTTTATTTGCATTTTTTAATGTTTTTAATAAATAAATAGTATTTTTCATTATATTATAGCCAAACAAAATATTCGCAATTCTACGAATTTTAAAGCATCTCGCAAAATTATTATTAATCTGCGGATACACCACACGCATGTCGTAAACAACTATCCGGAGTATTGATCTCACAACAATCAACAGGAAATAAACGCTCTTCATCCAAGATTAATCAAAAACGGACTGTGAACCACTTTTCCTTTGAACCCTGTGCTTTGGTATTTCAAGAATGACGAAAAGGGAGAAATCAATACATCACTTACTCCAACTATAAAAGGAAAAGTCATAACAAAATTACATCTCTGTTTCTAATCTTGAAAATCTCTAGGGAGTTCTCTTATTTCATCTTCTTTTCGTGTTCATTGTATGCAAATATCCGAGATCAAATTTTATGGCTAATGAAACAAACCCATTTTGAAGGAATATTTGATATTATCGCTGTAGCAAATGCTCTTAAATCAAAGGAAATGCCAATAACCCCGTGGCTTGACATTACTCAATCAAGGTCGTGGTGTGTGGTTTTCAGGTTGTTTCTAAAATGTTCATTCTGTGTTTTGCTTTCTGTTGGTGAAAGAAGTTTATAAACTTCGACTGAATGCTGACAATTATAAATGAATGTTTTAAGTTTTATGCCAACAGGAAACTCCTCTAAAAATGCGATTTTTTGTGAAAATGTGATTTATTATTCAAACACATTGAAATATCTGCTGGATATGTCCAATTTGGTGGAATATTTGGTGGTTTGGTTCAAATGCTCATTTTGTGTTCTGCTTTAAGTTAATGGAAGGAGTTAGTAAAATTCGACTGCTGAGAGTTACAAACGGATACTTTAAGTTGGATGCCTACAGGAAACTCTTTTAAAAATGTGATATGTGCGTGGCATTAAAATAGACATAATTTAAAAATGTGTTGGATATATAAAGTCGCTGAGGTCTAATGTTAATGTCTTGGTAACAGCACTGGAGGGTCTCAGGTTCATAGCCTGATTCCGCCAAAAATTAGCTATGTATATGGAACTGGTGTGGCTCAAAGTATAGCTGTGTATGTATCATATCGGACGGCGAGGGTCAAACGTCATTCTGCTGTTGTGGTGGGGAAGTTCGAAGATCAGGTTGACTGAAAAGGTGTTCTCTCTATCTGGTCATGGTTCAAAATCATGAGGCCCATCCCAAAATGAAAATTGACTTCAAAATGGCACGTCGTTGCAACTAAACATGGTAGATACACACTAGCTACTTTTTATATTTAACATAAGAAAAATATAACTATCTATAAAACATATTCTTGAAAACCGTTAAACATACTCTATGTTTACCTCAAACATCTAATTTCTTTACATCTAAATCCTAAAGTGGCTTGATCGGAAGTGTTTGTTTCATCCAATTTCAAGCGTTTTATTTCATTATCTCGAAACAAGAGGAATATGTCTACAACGACTGAAATGACTATCAACTTGTATTTTCGCTTGGAAACGTAAAATGCGAAATGGCGTCTTTTTGTATCATTATGTATTCTTGAAATTTTAAAACTAAAAAGCTTCTTTCTAAATGGAGACTAATGAATAAGATGTTATTGTTAGAAATAAGTTCTTGCGAGAAAAACGAGTTTTCTTAAATGATAAAATTTGTATAACATTTCTATTTCAAGAAAAGTTTAAAATAATTTTTATTTGGAGATTAAAACTTTTCGAAAGAATTTCATGTTTCCATTTGTTCATGTAGTTTGTCTATAAATCTTAATACACAACATAAGAATATGAAAAAGAAATACTAATCAACTCCCTTTTGTAACCATAATGAACCAATCATATTTACTTTGATTGCTGACGATGCTGCTTGAAATCAATGTCTAGTTTCTCCATCGAAATAGAACTTCATGTGTCCAATCAATCTTATGAATTTTAGTAATTCTAGTTTTCAGACTGCGATGATTTAAATATAATATAGCAGTTGTGAGAAAACTCTAGACTAGTATTTGAGTACTCGCTGCAGAATATGTTATTTTATTTTTCTGTAATAAAGCATTTCAAGTCCTACTGTAAAATTTGACAGCGATTTGATGCAATATACAGTCAACTTGGCTTAGTTTATTTTGATTCAGCTTGACTGACATCCCGTTTTGAAGCTGTAAGAATGTTTTAGTCCAATACACCAACGGGACAACATTTAGCTAACGATGGCCCATTTAGCGTTCACCAAGCGATGAGCCAAGGTAGATTTTAAGAAGAGATGGGTTTCGAACCAGCGACACTGCCACTGCCGCACGATCTTTACGACAGGCTTTGGAGATCAATTTGATATCGATTACTGCTGAGAATTTTATTAAAATCCTTTAGAAAAATATACCAAACCGGGCAGTGAGGTTCTCAGAATGGAGGTTTTCTGTCTTACTGTCCTTAAAAAACTCTCCCCGCACCAACATCTCTTTAAATATTTACAGTCGCGTAACTTTGCATTGCTCAAAACAGACAACGAGAAGCAGAAATTTATCCTGCACAGCAATAAACATTTGTTTATTAACTTCAAATTATAAACATGCATAAATAATGGAGATAAGCAACAATAAACCAAAGATTTTTATATTTTAGAGGTGAAGAAAAGTCCATTATTTAGCCAAATTCTGATTGTTATATTGGATCCGAAGCAACCCCGGTAAACTTGTTTAATATGAAAAGCGAGATGTCAGGTCTCACGTTTTTTTTCAGACAATAAACAAATAAAATCACATGAATGCACTAATATCCCTAATTTTGTTTCCGGTGACTCTATGAAATAATTATTTATAGACGTGATTTTAAATACTTCCAGTTTTAGATATTGTTCTACCTCATCACTGAATTTATAGGGGGCGGAGAACGTTGACAAACTTTCTTTTATGCTTGAATGTTCTTCTGAATACTAGTTAATATAATGAAGAGAAAAATATTTAGTATAAAATGAGCGAATATAGCGTTACTTGACAATTCAAATCATTCTTGTTTAGCTAGCTGCTTTACAATTTATAAACTACATATCACAAATCTCAACTTTGAAAGAAATTCCTTCAAAGAATCTATTGTTTGCTTTCTTTTATCAAAATAGGGGAGCTGAATTTAGACCTGCGCCTAGATTTGACCGGTATGGTAACTTCAATTCTATTAAATATTTAAGCTGTAAATTAGGCAAATCCCCTCTCTATTAAAATTTTGGTATTTGACAGTAATTGAAAAGGCGCTTCTTTACTGCGCTGCTGTTTGGGGTGGGGCCTCAACTAAATCCCATATTGCCAAATTGCACTCTATTCAAAGAATGTTTTCATTGAAATTGTCTCGAGCATATAAAACTACTCCAACAAATTCTCTAAATATACTTTTAGGTATTCCCTCACTTCATTTGGTTACCAAATCGCTATTTATTAGGTTTAACATTTGGAAACTTAGATAGGATAAGTTTAGGGAACTGATCGATTCTTTTTCTCTAGATTTTTATAGAGATATAAATTCTATTTCTTCGAATAGAAAAATCATAATTTGTGAGGACTTTACTGATTATGATTATGAGGTATGTCCAGGATTGGTGACAATGTTGGATTCTCGGTGTGCTTTTTTGAAAGAAATTCACTATTACCTGTTTTTTGCTATGAAATGAATTCTTTTAACTCTATTTTCCAGGCTGAGCTGGCGGCATTTAATTTTGCTGCTGTGTGGGCCTTAGAAAGAAATGTTAAGATCAAAGTGAATTCTGATAGCAAGTCCTCTATTGAAGCGATTAGAAGCCCCAAAGTCAAATCTAATTTTGTATTATCAGTTAAGGATAATTTGTACAATGCTAAGGATCTAGTCAGCCTTGTCTGGGTGAAAGCTCATGCCGGTAATCCGGGCAATGACCTGGCTGATAACTTTGCAAAAATTGCTTTTTCTTGTGGGGCCCATATGTCTATACCTGCTTCTTATTCTTATGTAAAAAGAGTTTGCAAGGAATTCCTTATGAACGAGTGGAACTCATACTGGAAAAATTCCACTACTGGCGTACAAAAGAAATTCTTCCGTCAGCAAATCTGGACTTATTGATTAGCAACAAATATATCATTTATCTGCTTACCAATCATGGACCTTTTCCAGCATATCTGTGGAGGTTCAAGATTTTGAACAATCCTGATTGTTTGTGTGGTGATGTTGACCATTACTTGACTTCATGTATGTATACCAAGGACTATCATTTACTACTACCGACAGATGCTGCTTAGACTCACTGGACTAGAAAACTTTGTAAAAACTATTTATTTTTAAACAGGTTGAAGTCAATTTTTGAAATTTCTAGGAAAATTAGTGATGATTTGCAGCGTTTGTGATATGTATTGTATTTAACTTCTGTATATTAATTCACTGCACTCAAAGTGTAAATTTTTTTATTGTTATGTAAGTAATCCTTTGATTGAGTTTCTGTTTTTTATTATCCTTTTTTACTTTCTCGTATACGAAGTATACAAAGAGAAAGTATTGTAATCGTCAAAAAATTCGAACTCGAGATTTTGACGAATCTCCACGTTTTAGACCTCCCTTAGTCCGAAAAACACAATTTTGGAATTATGTCTGTCTGTGTGTGTGTCTGTATGTGTGTCTGTGTGTGTGTCTGTGTGTGTGTCTGTGTGTGTGTCTGTGAACACGATAACTCGAAAACTATTAGAGCTACGGGGATGAAATTAGGTATGCGGTCTTTAAACATAATTTGTAGGTTTCTATCAAATTTTGGACAAAATCCGTCAACGGGAAGTCTGTCTGTCTGTATGTTCGAGGTCATGCGAACGCTATAACTCAAAAACTTGAAAGGCCAGATGGATAAAATTTTATACACAGTTTTATCGTCATGAATGTAGGTCCGTATAAAATTTTGGGCCAAATCCGTCAAAGGGTTGACTGTCTGTATAATCGCATACTTGTTCAGTTTTGAAACTAACTCCCTGCGCATTCCTACTGATGGCAATGCCTGTGCAAAGAAGGGAAGCTCCGAAACTTGGCAGTTTGCCAAAAACCAATTCTGGAGCGATTTTGTAAGGAAGCAAACATATAGGGAGTCTCGCCAGGTCCTGTTGCGCAAAAGAATGCGCAGGGGATTTGAATTTATTTTGATCCTTCAAACCACGCGAGGTTCCAACTTTCGTTTACTTGCGACGGAAGTTTATTTAACGTCTTTTATTATTCTAGTTTTCTCTACATGTGTTAGGAGTATACGAGAAAGTTTAGGGGAGACCACTCCCGCTGGTTTTAGACGATAACAGAAACTTAAACGAGTGACGGTTATTCGAAGTTTTACTCTAGTGTTTACACTACAGTAAAACTTCGAGGGCGCAGAAGATTTCAAGTCACATCCGGAAGTTAATGAAAAACCGATTGCAAAATTCAGTCTTTATAAACATGTCAAGTTGAATGTAAGGGTGAAATCAAAATTGGTAGAAGCGAATTCCAGACTATCGCATGTCAACTTAAATTTGGTGGGCACTTGATTTGGGTAGGATGCTGATTAAACACATTATGCCCATCTATCTGATTATTAAAAACACACACACCCAACTATAACCCTCTCATACCGAGACAGGCGGTCCCGGGCGGTCTAAAAATTTACCCTTAGGCCGGTCTGAGGCGGTTGGAGGAGTGATGAGGTTCTGAAATCGCTTGGGAGGAAAGCGCGGTAGGGGGGTACGGTTATACTTGCCAACCTTAAGGGAAGATTAAAGCAAGGGGTGGGGTGTTAAATGACCACCCAGGTTGGGTGAGTCCAGTTCATGTTTACTACCAAAAAGTGCCGGTTTTAAAGGAGCTAGACGAAAAATGTCGCCTCGGGTTCAAAGAAATAAAGTGAATTCGGTGTCTGAGTGCTGACCGTCGAATTTGTCTTCTCAAATATATCATCTATCAGCCATTGTCAAAAATAATCGAGAGCAATCATTTTCCCGATAGTTTATTATATGTTTGAGAAGTATGCTTGAATATAAATGAACAATTTGGATTAAGGAAGGCTTCCAAAAGTAGCAACTTTCGTATGTTGTCTATTTTTCAAATATAATTTCGACTATCTCGCAACTTTTAATATTGCGACACTTTCTTTAAAAAAAATATTCTGTATTAAAATGCAAAATTAAATCAATTATAAATAATAAGGACCGAGTCCGAAAAACACAATTTTGGAATTACGTCTGTCTGTGAACATGATAAGTCAAAAACTGTTAAATCTACAGGGATGAAATTTGGTATGTGGTCTTGACACATAATTTGTAGGTTTCCATCAAATTTTGGACAAAATCCGTCTAAGGGAAGTCCGTCTGTCTGTATGCCCGTGTTTATGTGAACGCGATAGCTCACGAACTTGAATAAGGGGCTGTCCATAGATGATGTCACACTTTTTTTCAATATTTTTGACCCCCTCCCCCCTTTGTCACAAAGTGTCACACTTCACCATACCCCCTCCCTCCCCCTTGTCACACTATATTACATAAACATAAACTTGCAGCTCAGAAACAAAGCACTACGTTACAGATCATATTTCAAATTTTATTTTTAAACTTTAACTATGTGTTTTAATGACATTTGTGAGCATAACAATAATAATGATTATACGTGTACTTATTTTGTATGAAATAAGATTAAGGTTTACAACAAATCCTAATTAATATACAATAGTAATAAAATATTAATATAAAAGAGCAATTGTAAACAGTAGTATTTTGGAATTTGAAATGGAATTGGATATATTTTGCTTTAAATCTTATCTTTACTTTATGAACACAAAATGCTTTTAAACAGATTGCATTTTTTTTTTAAAAGTGCCTCAATAAGATCAAGCTGTTTGCGCCACTACCAATTCTACCACTCGCCCAGGTAGGGCGACGTATCTTTTGTTGGACATTTCAAGGGCGTGACAAGGGGAGGTTTGCTTCTAATGGTGAAGAATTTCTGCTGCTACCATATTCTCAGAACCTACCCTGAATGCCTTTTTCAAAAAGAAAGGAATATAAGTGGAAAAAAATCGCATGAAAGTTGTTTTGGCCCCGATTAAAAAATACCCTGAAATTCTAGTAATTTCAAAATAACTTTGAAATTGAATCTGCTGATTTTAAATGTTTTTATTTTAACCAAAATGGTGATGTCACACTTCTTGTTACCCCCTCCCCTCCCCTTGTCACAAACTGTCACAATTTCATGATCCCCCTCCCCCCCCCCTCCAAGCGTGACATCATTTGTGGACGGCCCCTAACTAGATAGATAAAATTTGGTACACAGTTTTATCATCAGGAATGTAGGTCCGTATAAAATTTTGGGCCAAATCTGTCAAATGGTGACTGTCTGTATAATCGGATACTTGTAAAAAATTATATCTCATAAACCCTTTGGCTTAGATAAATAAAACTTGGTATCACGGATGCTAACATGAATTATAGATCTGTTCCTAGTTTTCATCTCAATCGGTTAAAAAAGAGGTGTTCAAATTGCATATTCAATTTTTTTACTTTTGATCTCTACGCGCATGCGTACTGTAAGCAATCTCCGTCCATGATATTCAGTGGCTTCATGACGAAAGGCTTATGCTTAATGCCTCCTGCTTGGCGCTTTTTTCTTCTCTTTTTTCTCCTTTTTGGCGAATTCTGATCCTGCTCGGATTATTTTATTTCGTTTGTTTTGTTGTTTTTACGTGTCCTGGAGAAACTTGTTGCGTTCTGGAAATACAGCAGATTCGAAATTTTTATCCGAGCGGGAGTGAGGGGAATGGAAACGCTATACGAGAGTTTTTGAGAAATGAGTGTACGAGAAAGTTTAGGGGAGGCCACTCCCGCTGGTTGTTTCTTGTGTTTTACCACGTTGGTTTTGTTTTGTAGCACCGTTGGTGCTTTTGTGTTGTATGTGTTTTTGTTTGTTTCTCTGTATGTTTTTGTTTGTATTTGTTTTTTTTTTATTTGCACGTAGCTCTGTAATCTATTCCTTCCAAATAGGTAGGTCTGTTAATTGTAACTTTTTTCTTTCTTGACTGGTCTGACTCTTCCCGGTCAATCCTTGCTGACTCTAAACCCTTTGGGTGAGTCGGTCGGAGTGGGTTATGTATGTATGTATGTTGTAGCTATGTAAATCGAACATATAAAATTATTTTTAGACAAAGTGCTACTTGGCAGCATTTAGAGAACAAGTATTATTTACCATACCATTTATTATTTTAACGAAAAACAAAAAGCCCTTACGCTGCTCTAAATAAAGTAGGAAAATATTTTATTAAATCCTCAGACAGAAGATTTCTGTAGCTACAATTTACTATATTCATTTTATAAAAATAGTTTAAAATTAAGGTTAGAGGAAATTTTTGTTGTTGTCAAAGGTTGCCTAGATTGGATTACAGACACTTGCCTATAATGGACCATTTAAATCAATGAGGTTATTATCTTAAACTACAGGAATAGCTCTGAGAGCAGTTTATCAGTCCTTATCAACTAGAACTGGTACGACAAAGAAAAAAAAGCAATGAAAGGACTCTAAAGACGTCAAATTTTGGATCAAAAGAGCATAAAAATTTAGGATACATGTCATTTATATTGTTACAAAAATCGTTCTGTGGGTGTATAGTGGAAACAATCCAACACGCAATATGCAGGAAAACACGTAGCACCGGTAACAGGAACAATAGATTTTGCACATATTAACAACGCAAACAGACAACAATTCACAGGTAATAACAGTTCAGCACTTTCATATTTAGCAACACAAACAGTCAGCAAATAACTAATAACGACAATAACAGCACTTTCAATAGCTCTCAGCTCACCAGCTTCCTAGCTCGCACTGCAGACGAAACTCTAAAGTCGTTCTAGTGGATCAATACTACTACCTCTCGGCGTCTAACAGCTTACTAGCTCGCACAGCGGATAGAACTCCAAAGACGTTCGCGCTCCAAGGCGATCCCAATCGATTAACATTTCCCCGCCATCCAAGCACTCTCCTTATATAGTCTCCCCCGGCAGGCCGTGGCGTCACATGGAATCATCTAGTACATTCAAACGTATCTCCTCTCCTAATGGAGCTATCGACAAAATTCCAGCGCCTTTGATATCCCATATTTCGTCGCCAAGATCCCAAGACGGTCGCCAAGTTTGTTGCCAAGGTCAGGTGTCCAGGTCTGGATGCTGTCAGTCATCCCATACTTAACCCTGTAAAGCTCTCTTCCCAACCATAAGACTAACATTGCCGGGAAGCGACTTTCTATGTTCGTAACAATATCACTTATGAAGATGAAAGGGGAGAAGGGGAAGTGATCGGTGCATAAAATGTTATACTTGGGTTCATACATTGTGTACTGATGTTAATTTGAGAATCAAAAAATATTTGTGTTTTGATTGTGCTTACATTAAGAAATGTCCATGAGGTCCAAATTCGGAGACTCTCCCCTATATTATCAAGATTCCATTTGTAATATCCAAAAAGGCTATCCTAACGAACCCACAGGCATGCGGAATCAAGTAAATAACTAAAAAGTTACAAGTTTAGAAACAATAATTAATATTTTAAGAATTTTAATCCAAATTGGATTTAAACCGTAAGAATGTCTTTTCCTCGTGCAGGGGATTACTGACCATTACTTAATTTAATTACAAATATCAAACAGGAATTTAAATAAGAATAATATATGCAATAATTATAAAAATTTAAACAACATTCGATAGTGGATGAATAATGAACATATTACTAAAATTACTGCTTAAAAACAACCTAACCAAAACACCTATTCTCTTCACCTAACAAATATATAAAGCAGGGAAATAGACAAGACTTATGCGAGCTGTTCAATTTTGTAGGGATTAAAAAGGGCAATAGACGACCCAGTAACTTCAAATTACGTAAATGAAAATAATCTCAAACCTATTTTTAAAGAAATTGTACTCTATCAATTAATGTGAATACAACTCATAAGAATAAACTTTAATTCGAAACGTTACGGCAAACGTGTAACAATACGATAGAAGGAAGTTTTCATTCGATATCTGGCATTTTAAGTAGAAAAATAAAGTAGTTTCAGATGTCTTATAATACTTTAGTCCATTAAACATAACAAAATACTCATGTACTCAAATTTTTAAAAATCTTGAAATTGTTAAACTTAAAAGCACAAAGATTTCCGATATTCCGGATTAAATGAGTTTCAAGAGCATCAAAAATATTGCCTCGCTAAAATTAATAATATTTAAGGTGAACTTTAAAATAGTGCAATAATTAAAAATATAGAGAGAACAATTAATAAATAACAAAATATAATCAATAATTACGATCTCAAGGACAATAAGGATAATGGAAAAAGCCAGCTTGTTTGGTAGCAATCACTACAAGCAAAATGAACTGCTTGACAGTGCTTTTCCTCTTGCACTAAATACAAACAGCATTCTGAATCTTGCATTTTCAAAACAAAAGAAAAGAAAACATTATCAGGAATCTTGCACTGTCTTTACAAGAATTTTCTCAAAATTCATTTTCATCAGCCTCAAAAACAAATTTTTACTAAGATATGTGACAATTTTTAATATTACTTTCCTAACGATATTTAAACCTTATTGTACCCTTTCGTGCCCAATAAAACATATTTGTAGTTAGAAAAAGAAAGCCAAACTATTGAGCCAGTTCGTACTTACGCGATATATTTAAAATGTGCCACGCCAAAATTAATTTCCGAGTAATATTATGTATCGTGCAGAAGGTAAAATACGCATCGACACAACACCACGGGCAGTAAGAAGAAATGCTCTGTTACGTTTGTCATATAACTATGACGTCACATGAACTAACTTTTTTAGCCATTTCTTACACTTTATCATTGTAAAAAGCCGTCCAGTTTTCCATAAAGTAGGTTAAAAATGAAGTAAATATTTTTGTGTTCTTCCTACTCCATGATGTATCATAAGCAACAGTTTCACCAAACAAAATGTAGGAATTTCACTTAAATTCACCTGTCTATTTCTAAATCTTAGAAAAGAGCTTAAAATTGTAAACAAATGTCTTTTTGAAAATGAACTTTCATTTCTGTCCATTATAAAATGTGGTGCAAAAATATAAAAAAGGCATTTATTTGATAATCTTTGAAAATAGTCCAGCATGCTTAAATTTGATATTTTTTTAGAAAAATCAGAGAGATACCTTTCAAATGCTTCAAAATTATTCTTTTTCAAAACGAGTATTGCCTGAACTCCAAACTGATGCACAGATTCTTTTATAGTTTTCTACAGAACTCTTCATTTAAGCATTTATTTAAAACACTTTGAAATAAGTGCAACATGCTAAGATTTGTTATTTTTATCAAAATCAGAGAGAAATATTTGAAGTGCAGTAAAATATTTTTTTCCAAATTGGTATTGCGTTCACTCTATATCAAACACAGATACTCTCATGGATTTATATTGAACTGTTTGTTTTAGCGTTTGCTTCATACAATTCAAAAAATAGTCTAACATGTTATAATTTGATTTTCTTTTAGGAAGGTCAGACAGATATCCTTTAAGTGCTGTAAAATATTTTTTTAAAAAAATGGGTATTGCATCCACTCTATTTCAAACACAGATTCCTTCATAATTTTCTACAGAACTCTTTCTCATAGCATTTGTGTTATACGCTTTGAAAATAGTCTAACGCATTATAATTTGATATTCTTTTAGGAAAATTAGAGATAAATATCTCAAGTGCGGTAAAATCATTTCTTCCTAATCGATATGGCATCCAATCTACATTAAACACAGATTCTTTCATGGATTCCTACGAAGCTCTCTCTTTTAGCACAATGCAGTCTATCGATGTTTTTTGAAGAAATAGAAAAAAATGTCTTCCCGGGGACACGAAACGATCTTTTGTAGCTTTGCTGCTCCACCCTGGCTAGTAATTGATGTCTGAGGTACGGAGATGGTGAACATTAATGACCAGCGACTTAATAGGCAATAATAGTCGCACCGTGAAAGACCACGCCTCTTACACCTAACTTGTCTTTGGAGAAAGCAAGGCGAACTTTTATGTCCAAGACCACTGAATAAGGTGTTTGACCGTAGGAAACACATAGTGGTCGCCGGGATTAACATATCAGGTTCATAAAGAAGGATTTTCGCCTTATATAGCCCCGGATTAAGGAAATTTTTCTTTGCCTTTAGATCATTTCACACACGCGAAACTTCTAGAGTATTGACTGATAATTTCAGTGTCATTACTTGATGTGGGCAGACAGATAAAGTCTACCATTTGGGATTGTTGCGGAATATTTTTTAGAGGATGTTCAAAAAGTGCATGTAGAGTTTAAACAATATTTGTAAAATTACGTTATATTTATTAGAAGAAATGCGTTAGAAGGTTTAAAAAGCTTATTGTATTTAGTTTTTTTTATTTAGAAACTTTATTTTTAGAAATTTTGGTTAAAAGCTACTTACTTCGCACTATTCTCTCGAAGCTTCTCTTGAAGCAAATGTAAATTTTGTACCTCGGTTGCTTAAACTCAATTTTAAGGCTGCTGTAGAAAGAAAAATTAAATCCCAGTAAAAGAAAGAAGATCCACCCGGCAATTCCATATCCAAATAATTGAAAAATAGGGTTCTTTACTTTCTCCTCAAGTGAAACCTTGAGAGAAAATGATTCTGAAAATAAGCAATTTAAAGCTAAAATTTAAAAAAAAAACAACAACTTCTGAAGTCAAAATGAAATAGATTTGTCAAGATTTCTAATTCGTTCTACAGGTTCATTTTATAACACATACTAACAAGCTTACAACAATTTCAAGTTGCATACGAATATTTTGTATACTCTGTATATTCTTTCTAGCAATTTTATGTGAATTACAGAATCTCACTGACAACCGAGGGATACAACAATTTATAAGCAAAGCATTTTCAGAAACTGCCTTTAGAATTGCAATTTTGTAACTGGTACAAAAACTTGATATCAAAAATTCCTTGAATTCCCTCTGTTAATGTTATTTATCATTTGTCTTTGAATAGATTCCTTACATTGAGTTCATCGAAAAGTTTCTTTTGAATACAAATCAAAATTTTTTAGATGAAAAGTGGCAGAGATACTGATTTTTTTTCAAACAAATCATCAATTCTCGTGCAAATTTTGAAAATGAAATTTCTGAAATTAGTAGGGTGTTGTTATGCTATTTTTGAAAGATTATGTCGTTAGTTTAATTTTAATCACATATAGAAGGGACCACTTGATGTTGTAAAATTAGCCTTTTAGCAATGATTGTTCTTCTGTCACCGGTTTGTCGTTAGACATTGCACTGTTAATTTCTTATTATTATTCAAATGTGATTAAGAGTCATGCTTTTTTATTTCTGATGTTATAGATGTCAATTTTTAAAGTGAATATGTATAATCGAAACATTCTAAAATGAGTAGGGTAAATGAACTAGCGTTTTGGAGATAATTTCGTTGGAAATAACACATTTTTAATGGTTTATAGATGATAATCTATCTATATCAGTGGCACGAAGATAATATACAATATTGTATGATTTTATACAATACTCATCACATCGCACAATTTTGTACAGTATTATATAATTATAGATAACATCGTATGATATTGCGCAACTGCCACATCAATCACTGATTGAGGAGTGGAATAGACTAATCTCATTCATATTAATAATTTAGAAGTTGAATAAAAGAAAAAGATCATTTATTAAAAGATGCCAACTCACTCAACGTTGTAAATGTACAAACTGTGAGAAAGAGTTACAGTACGTCTAACAAAATGACATAATTACGAACACAGATTCACGGATTTCATAATATTACTCTAAAAAATAGAACCTATTTTTAAAAAATCTTTCTTATAGCTTGATTTTTTTCAAAATCAAGCTACATTGCTTCATTACGTGCTTGATAATGATACAGAAAGATGTCATTAAGATCCAGACAGTGGATTGTTATATGAATTGCAGTTTCAATGTCCCATCTTTTGAAATCGCAATGGCTATTAAAAATAAAATGTTTGATAGTTTTATAGCCCGTATTCACGCAACTTCTGTTTTGTTTATAAAATATTATGAAATCTGGCTGGAATAGAAATCATTGAATTCTTTTTGTGGTATTATGTCCGATGCACATATATTGTGTCCCGAGTTAAAAAATAAAATGTAAACCTTTTTTCCCCTGTTAGTATAATTCCCATATGAATTTCATTTAGAAGTCAAAAATTCATGATACATTTATTTTTCGAAAGTAAAAGCATTTTATTTAAATATATCAATCATATCAATTTACTCTCTGAACTGAACAAAAGTAAAGAAAAAATTTTAGCATCACTGGTAAACAATGAAAATTAGCAAAAAAAAATTCTACCGTAAATAACAGAATCTTTCACCAGTTAGATATGAAGAAATTAGCAAATCTGAATCATCTTCATTGAAATAAATTGAAAATAATAGATAATATTACAAAATTTCTGCAACTTCAACTTTCATCTTATTGGAGAAATTTTAAAATTCCTAATATCCTTCTTTGAGATACTTACTCAGAAAAAGAATCCCACAGGATGGTACCTCAAATATGAAGAAGAGAGGTCTCTGGATAAGTAAGCGGATTCTCGCTTCCTTGGTGGATACAATAATGGTCTGGGTTGAGTTACCTCCACTCCGATGACGAAACGTACCTCCTTCGGAAGAGTTTGGGCCGTGGCGGGTGATGACTATAAGGACTTAACTTCAGTTTTTGATTAACGTCGCGACGACTATCATTTTGGTTTCCCCGAATGCTTATGCAGGGCACGGGTAACTCGTTTTCGATCGATTACTCAGGAAAAGACAATTTGTTGGAGGTTATTCGTCTCTTTGGATTGAAGATATGAGCAAAAATAAATGTCATCTATAAGCATCAATAGCAAACCTATATGCTAAATAACAGATATCTTTTATTGAATAAGGCTGGATATTCTACGCTTGAACCCGAGAAAGTGAACAAGAAGGGAATATAATTTTTTAACAACATTGGTAAACAGACAGATAAATGAAAGAAATCTTGTTCTGAACGGCAAAAATATACCTGAACTGAAAAATTAAGGAAAAGTAAATAATAATCGCAAACATCAGGTATAAAAAAGAATGGATAATAGCACGCAATACTGACCATTTTTGTTCGGTATAAGAAGCATTTAAATTCCGATTAATCTGACAAAGAAACAACCTCACTGGCCCCTACTTTGAAGCATCCGATGCAGTATAACCCGAAATGTAAAATCTCATCTCCGTTGGACCGTTAGAGCGCGCGTGACAGAAGGGGCAAAAATCCAATGAGAGAAAGAATTCCGGACGTCGATTCCGCCTCTGAATCTCAGGAATCATTTGCCTGCGATGGATCATCGCCGATAACGAAGGCAAAATTTCTTTAGCCACGGGTAGTGATGCGTTAAACAATAATTGGATGCGGTTTGTTAGCATTGCGTCCTTCTTTCGCTGCTTCCTCGGACGGCAATCTAATAAAATGCTATGCGGTTTCCTACATTAATTGCGTGGCATTTGTTGAGTATTACGATCATTATGAATTTTTACCAAAGACTCTACGGCGTAGAGTACAAACTCTACTTGACGTCATTTTACCTGACTAACTTTTAATTCCGTGAGACTGGGTAGAACTTTGATTATTAGCTGGATGGAATGAAAGCTTCCACCAAGATGTGTGTTTTATAGCTGGTGACATGTAGCTGTAGTTTGACTAATGAGAGTTTTGTTTAAAAGGTGTGATTTTGAGACAAAAGTAAAAGTATTGAGTTTTGCCACTGGTAGGAATTATAACATGGTTAAGCAAGGATGGTTCAGAAGTCTGCAGCAAATTTAAAAATCGATATTTCTTAAACGAATGAACATCAAAAAAAGTTTATGCTTGCACAGAAAGGACAGAGATGAAAAAGGATTTTTCTATCATAATATAAGAATTAATTGGTAGCATAGTTTACAATTTAAACCACCAGATTATAGTGCATTTGCTGGAGCTATGTGTTGCGTAGGATAAGACATTGGCTGGAGTATTGGCTTCTGTTTTTCACCATCCGTTCAGTAACACAGCTGTCAAACGAGGAACCACATTTTTCACAGCATTAAGCAACATTTCTGAAGATAAGATAGAAGAGCATGAGAAATACTGTCTACTATATCTTTAGATGCTTCAAAATCATAAAAAATATCCTTGTTAAATTTAGAATTTCAAGAGAAACAATTTCATTGTTTCACTTATAATACTATGCATTTATTAAATTTCCTAAAATAATTTTTTAGTTTAATTATATTAACATCCCGATTTGAAGGTAACTTTTTCCTAGTTTAAATTGAAGATTTTTGAGATTTTGAAACTTCCACTGTGGATTGCTAGAAAAGGTTTTGATCAATTTAATCAGTCAAAGAAGAAGAAAATATTCGAATTGAATTCCACTCTACAGACTTTCATACTGCACTAAACTGATAAAGTTCTACCCATGAATATGTATAATGCACGCACCAAACCCTATGTATGATTGACGCTTGGCGGAATCAGAATATGAGCTCACAAATTTCCAATCCCAAATTCTCGATTCAAACATACATCATTGGTGCCCATCCTATTTTATGAAGTGTGAACAATATATTGGCATTTATTTCAACAGTAATAGTGTATCTACGTAATTTATCTTCCAGCTTTGCAATTTAAAACAAATTTATTGGTCGTTCGTAGGCCTAAAGTTTGAAAAGAAAATTGAATGCCTAAAATTTTCAAGCACAAGTTCCTTAGTAAACATGACAATTCTTCTTGTAAAATAAACTTAAAAATTATTAAGGAAGAGATATCCTAACATACTTTTGTGAAACGTAAAATAAAATAACAAAAATGTGACGTACTACACAAATTATTGCAGCATATTAATTAGATACCAGTTTTTCAATCATTTACTTTACTTTCTAAGAAATTTAAATCTGGAAAGTTTCATGCTTAACCTCCAACTGCAGAATTTATTAAATCATTATTTATATACAATGTTTGCAAATAGGTATAAAGGCTTTCGAAATGAAGCTAATTGTTATT
The DNA here is from genome assembly GCA_013235015.1 of Araneus ventricosus. Classification (NCBI taxonomy): domain Eukaryota; kingdom Metazoa; phylum Arthropoda; class Arachnida; order Araneae; family Araneidae; genus Araneus; species Araneus ventricosus. The sequence continues at coordinate 6,221,020 of BGPR01000002.1, read as the reverse complement.
TAAATGCAACGCGATAATATTATTCTGTCATCCAAGCTATAGTAGAGATATGTAAGTATCGCACGATGTGGCAGAAAATAGTTCTACTTTCAGCCTGAGTGCGAGAAACGCAGATGAAAAGTTAAGTGAAACTGCAGATAAAACATATATCTGGAGATCTAAGAGATACGTTCAAAGTAATTAAAATTAAATAGCGTTTCAATAAATAAAGTTAGAATTGCAATCTCCATTGAATTAAGCATGCAGCGTGAAAAACTCTCGCAATTTTTGAACTAACTTCTGTGAATTTTCTTCGTTCTCTCATCGCTCGAGGTTGAGAACATTTAACCCACTACCGAATACAGCTAAATCAATATAAGCTTTCAACAAAAGCAGATTACATGGCGATTTACTGGTGGGAAAAAAAGGCCCTACAATACTTCAGTTTTTATTCTTAGGTTCTGTCGCCGAATCATTGTTGCTCTTTCCGTTTTAAATAATCTTATTAAAATATGAGCCTTTTAAATCCAAATCTTTTAAATAATCTTATTAATATGTGAGCATTTATATAATATTTCCACTAAAATGACCTTCCGTCTCAGCAATTTAAATAAACCATTTCTCAACGCAAGCCAAGAAAAAGTAATCAATCCTCTAATCTTTTTGGTACAAGTTCTATAATCAAGAGATAAAATATTCTAATAGAAAAGAGTTAAAAATTATGAAACACAAGATGATCTAACAAAGTTAACAAGTCTAACAAAACAAACTCTTTAATATATTAATTAGATAGAAATTACGTTGCCTTAACAAAAAAATTACATTCAGGATAATTTCATGTTAAAACAAAACTGGCAGACTAAAAACACAATTCCATAGTTCCAAGAGATACACTCATACAAGATAACGAAATAAAAATTGCCTTATCTTAGCGTTTGAATATGTGAATTTAAAAACTGCAGTCTCCATTGAATTAAGCATACCAAGTGAAGTTTTTAACACTGCTCCACTTCTGCGAGTTTCTTTCGCTTTCATCAAGCTTGGCCGTACAAGTAATACAAATTCATTAACACCTCTCCCTGTCATCGGTGGTTCCCTAAAGTGGAGGAGAGGTTAATTAAGGGCGTCCTGTTTTGCCGCGGACGCCGCTCCGGGTGCAGGTGTCAAAAGAAGAAAAAAATACAAAAAGAGTGGTAATCTATCTAAGAATTCGTCATTAATTTCCCTCCAAGAGAAAGGTTTTTCTCTTTCAGCAAAGGATAAGGAGAACCGGGTAGCCAATGAGGTATAATTGAGCTCCACTTAGATAAACATTTGAGTAAAAACCGGGCTCTTTCTTGGCTTCAATTTCTTCTGCCATTCTTGACGGTGGGATTTTATGGCTTGAATTTCGTTTTTGAAACAGTACACGATTTTCAAGAATATTTTCAGTTTAAAATACTTGATGTATATTGAACAATTGAATGCTACTTCTTATCTGTCCAAATAGAATGTTTCTTCATATCTTGGTCATTATTGCACGTATCTCGACAAGAGAAATGTTTTTGACTTTTAATGAAGAGTAATGAGAACTGGGTAGGAAATGAAGTATAATTGTCATCCATTGAGATAAATATTTCAGGAATAGACTCTTCTTTCTTGGCTTCGGTTTTTCTGCTATTCTCGACTGCAGGAATGATTGTATTGCTTGAATTTCGTTTTAAAGATATTGGTCTTCTGTATAGTGCTAATAGCACAGAATTTTCAAAAAAAATTTCAGTTCCAAATACTTGATGTTTATTGATACTTTGATAGTTACTTCGGATCAGTGCAAATAGAATGTTTCTTCATATCTGGATCATCATTGCGTCTATCTCGCCAAGAGAAATGTTTTTGTCTTTTAACGAAAAATAATGGAAACCGAGTAGGCAGTGAAGTGTAATTGCCATATAATGAGATAAATATTTTATAATAAAATTGTTTTTTTCTTGATTTCAGTTTCTTTTGCCATTCTTGCTGGGAAATTTTATTATTTGAATTTTCAAACTCAGAAATTTGTTTATAAAAATAATGCTGATTTTCAAGAATATTTTGGTTACAAAATTGATACTCAATACTGCTACATGTTTCTATGATTGTAATGCTTCTTTTTATGCTTGATTAATCTGCTTAAAAAAACCGATTGATATTAAATTATGCATAGAACAGTTTCTTGTATTTTTTAGTTATCATGTTCACATTGCACGGATAGACAAACAGACAGAAAGTGTAATTTTTGACGGATTTCGTCAAAAATTGGATACAGATTTCGATGTCAAGATCACACGTTAATTTTCATTCATCTTGCTCGCTGCTATTTCCAACTGCGTTTACATACTCAGATAAAGAGTCATTTCGATTTTGTATATGGATTAAAATTTGAAACAGATCTACAACACTGATGATAAAACTATGTGCTATATTTCATCTATTAGATCATTACATTTGTGCGTTACCATGCTTAATTTCACAATGATGAACAGACAGATAGACTTCCCTTAAACGGATTTTGCTCAAAATTTGATACATATCTACAATTTTGGTGTAAAGACTGCATACAAAATTTCATTCAATTAGCTCTTTTTATTGCAGAATTATCGACTACACAGTCGGAGCGCTGCCCCATGCCCCTGTGTCTGCAACCATTACAGTTACTAAACAATTGGATGGACATGGGACAGATTTTTCAAGGCAGACAGAGATAATTCCAAAAAATAATTTTATCGGATTCAGCGAGATCTGAAACGTGAAGATTCATAAAGCTGGGCATTCACGAGAGAGAAAGGATAATCCATTTGTCCCAACAACTGGTTTGTATTCCACTCATTTTATTCGAAAAATTAGGTAAATCATTCACGGATGTTCCAAAGTTTGTTTTGAGACAAGGTTCAAAGTTGTAGAATTCCTCCCACCCTTTATTCCAACTCCCCCACATGAGGGATTTCTAGTTTCATTTCTAGCCTCGACGCGAGGTCCCAATGTAGGCAGATCCTTTATTCTCCCGCTAGCCACGCATAGAGGTCCTAAATTGGAATCGGCGGATGGAGTTTTGGATTTTGAGTTCTTTGGAATTCCATCATTTCAACAGCGGTGAATGCCCCTCTTAAAAAAACCTGGTGGTTGAATTGTTTAACAGTTATAATATTTTCTTCTTATGTACTTAGTATTTGAAAAAGTAAAAAGGGCATCTGGTGTAAACATTTGCATATAGTTTTGTTCCACATTGAAAAGGCATTAAATTTCATTTCTTTTAAAAAATTTCTACGATAAAATATCATAAAATTTACATAATGAAATAAAATTCACACAGAAGTGTATTGCATTCATTATATTTCTAATATATTCATGTCAAATTATGAATGCAACTCAAATCTGATTTACGTAAATTCATTTTTAGTTTTTAATGCAAATATTTCCTTTCGTTTTCAGATCACGAGATTAATATGAATAAATTCGACTAATCAGATAAAAATATAGAATTCTGAGCTGGCAAAAGTAATACATAAATTTTGAAATACAGATATATTGAAGCCTTAAGCCTTAAGGAAATCTGATAATAGTTGTTTAATTAACATTTGCATAAAGTTAATTTCTTTCCTGGCTACAGCATCTTCAATGTTATCATCTGCATTTTATTCCCTTCCATTGATTGAGATTTTAAAAAAATTCGGTAGAAATAGAGCTCAAGCTGATTTGAGTTTTAAATATATTATGCTTAATAAATAAAATGAATCCTTATGATTTTAAATGTATCTTTATATTTCATATTATATACGCATAATACATAATATAACAGTTAGAAGTATGATAATAATGGGCATTTAAATGTTTCACATATTTTTTAAAAAAATGTACTATTATTATATTAAAACAATATTTTTGCTTCAATTCTATTTTATGTTTCCAGTTTTTAGAGTATTCTAGTAATAGAGTATTCTACTTTCTACTTTTTCTTTAGTGTTCTTTTTCCTACTCTACTTTCTAGTCCACTAGAGAGTATTCTAGTTTTTATTTCAAATTAAACATCCTTTGCATGCTATGTTATTTCTATATAACACTTTTGTCGAAATATAAAAATATTTTTCTCTTCGTATATGTTGCAGATAAAGTGAACAGCGTACAATAAAGTTAAATTATTTTGGTATAAAAATGTAAACATCAGTATGCTCTAAACTATAATTATGCTTTATAAGGTTACAGGAAAATTTATGATTTTGTAAACGGAAATATCAAACAAAATACAATAATTTACCTATGTTTCAAAATTTAAAATTTAATCCTAAATGTAAAGTTTTATATTTATCTACCGCATTTGCGAAAATTGATATAAATTAGCGTAAGGGCATTGAAAAAACAATTTTAAAAACTAATTTTGAACTTAAAACTTTAATTAAGATCAGTTAATGAAAGATTATAAATGTATAACTAAAATTCCTTTATTGAAAAACTTTTTCTAGATCTAGTAAAAAGTGTGATAAATAATTTTCCATTAATTAAGTTTCCAGAAGTAAGATAAATATATTTAATAGAAAGAGCTTTTAAAAACTCATTTTTAATAGTGTACAAAAAGTAGAATTTTTAAAAATATTTTCTGCTTTTTAATCTTCAATTTATAATTCATTATTATAAACATTACGAAATCTTGAAAACAGTTTTTTCCCAAATTCAATACCAGATGGCGCCCTTCGTAATGTAAACAATTAACTGCAAATAAATTAATCAATTTAGTTCTTAAAGTATTAAAATAATGTGAACAAGAACGCACAAGTGTACAAAATTTCGAAACTTAAGGTAAGGAAGTGAAGAAGAAATTGATTACAAAATTCCATCAAAAATGAAATAAGACAAGTTAAATAAAATTTATTAAAAGGTAAACGCGTAATTGAAGAAAAAAAAAAATCAGTTTGCAGTTTAGAAGTAACTGTTCCTAATTTTTAATTCGTTGATGGCCTTGTGAGTTAAAATGAATTGCATAACTTTAGGTTGTTTCGCTGATATTTGCCGATTTTCTTTACTTATGCTAATATTAATGAATGTGAGACTTTCTATCAACGGCGGGATAAATTGTATGAAACATGCTAAAATGAAATTCTGGAGCTTCATACCAGATTTCAAACGTATTATCTTCAATTTGCAAATCTTTAATTTCCCTCTGCTTCGTATTGTAGCTTCGAATGCGCCTATTTTATTAAAACGGGGAATAAACGAATTGCAATGTTTCGAATCGCTTAGAATTTCAGAATCGCTTCTTTATCGATCATTATGTTTAAAATAAATCGTGCAGTAAAATGTAAACACCGTTTAATATAAACTTTCTTTCATTGCCTGTCCTCTATCTCCATTAAATATTCGTCTCCCTAATAAATATTTTTCGAAATAAGATTTCAATAAATTATTTTTCCCACCCCAAACCATAATCGAAATAGAAATCTGAATGTTAAAACATGAATTTCTTCCTTCATTTCCTGACAATGGGAAATCTTTATCTTTATTGCTTTTTATTTCTGAATGAGTATGATATCTTTTAAAGAAAATGCAGTTTAAAACGAATTAAAAAGTCTTTACATCCAGGGATGTTACGATTTTTTCCACTCTTTCCAACGCTTTTTTCTCATAAGAAAAACGGAAGACAACAGGAATAAAAGAAAAACGACGGGGAAAGGTTTCTCACGCAAATTGAGAAAATATGTTAATAAACGAGAAAAAAACGTGGTATGCATTAATGCGATGACGCTCACTATGGCTGGAATGTATTTATTCGTGAGTGCCTTGACAGTCTTAAACGTCCAATGATTTCCTTAGCTGGACAAAATGTTTTCAAGAGAAACGACCGTCATGGGATGCTAAGTTATCGCTATCCAGAAAAGTGTCTGGGTAGGTCTTCCACTGAATTATGCTCGTTTTATCTCAGTAATTCTCGTTGAATGAGCCAGCCGTTCCTGTTAAAAATTGAACAAACGGCTACCAGAAGAGACCGCTTTGCCCTATTACTGCTTTTAAACAAGTATTCGAGCACTAAAGATCGAAGATGTGCTGTCGTTTGTTTTGACGATGTATGCGTTCCGTCCATCTTTAGAATAATAAAAAATAACCTGGTTGTTATTCTCGAAGTAAAGGGAGACTTTGGAAGGCAGATTTTTTTTCTTTCACTTTTCACAAACGTGGAATACACATTTCATAGCTTACCTATGATTGTGTCGCATCGAAATGTGATAATTTTGATTCAATTATTTATTAGAAATACTTTGTCTATCAATTGACAGTATGTGTGTACTTCATTTTTTAAATAGTGAAAATAATGAATTTTTTATTCTTATAGTAAAAGGAGATTTCATTTTTCAAGTCTCACAAAGAACACGCAATTCCATTTTTCTCTTAAAATGGATGTGAAATAGAAAATGAATAATTCTGATTTTATTAAGGGGACATACAACTCTTAAATCTCGACAAAATAGGAGAAAATTGTCAAATTCAACACATTATATCTCTGAAACAATACATTTCACAAACTCACTTTGTTTTCTATAAATACGTCCCCTAATAACACAAGACGCTGTACATTATTGTTACAATATCTTCACGATATTGTATGGCATTCAAAATACCGGACAACGTCGTAGAGATATCGTGCAATATCTTGTGCTAATAGGGTCTATTCTTTCTGTTATAGTACACAGATTTTCAAACCTTAATATCTGTATGTATATCTTTCAAAGAGTAATAAATATGGATATAATTTTTTGAGAAAAAATGAAATAGTCTCCATGCGCTTATGATTATGGATAAAATATTAGTCTAAAGAAAATTTTTTGGGTATTTAAATAATCCAAACAGTCTGTTTAAGAAATTGAACCACAATTTATTCACATATAAATTTAATTTCTATTTTACATACCAATTTAAAATAAAGTGTTAAAAATAGTTAAAATTTCAACGTTTCTATTCCCCCCAACAAAACTTCTCGGAGAGGAAATGCACAAAAATTGTGGTTCAATTTGTAGTACATATCGTAATACATATTCAGTAAACATTTTATGTAAAGATATTCATTAGTTCTTGAGATATTATGCGCGCAATATCAAAGAAACACATTTTGAGATACAGCGCTCTAAATATGTGGCGCTTTTCAATGTTTACGTTGAACAGCTGATACATTTTCCTTCATAACTTTCATAATTATGGGAATTTTTTGACGCGGATTATTTTAAATTTCTCAAAAATTGCTGGTGAATAATATATTGTTTTTTTTAAAAAAATCGAAAATTTAAGAAATTTAACTGTCGTATGTCCCCTTAAAAGTTATAATTTCAAGTTTATATATCTAAAAAGTAAAAATGGAGTAAGTTCAAGCTTATCAATTTTTTTACGATCTTTTGAGGAATCAAATTTCAGATATAAAATTTATTATTATTTATTTATAATTTGTAGCAGTTTTTTTCTGATACGCATAATTATTTTAAAGCACTGCGTAGATTAATATTCGAGATTTAGTTACGAAATATTTAAGGAACATTTGCCAATTGATTTTTCTTGGATAATAAAGACGAATTAAGCCAAAATTATTTTCTTCTGTCAACAAGAATCTGATTTCTTGATCATAAAATTAGTATTAACTGAGGTCTGAGCTAATTTTAAATATCGCGCAATACTCAAAGCATTAAGAAACTCATGCCGTTATAAATATTTCAATAATAGCGTATGAACTAAAGGAAGAAATTTTGTAACGTTACAACAAAAATAAGCACTTCAGTCTTAACCATTTAACTTGGTGAAACTCATACTGTTTTATTCGCATAAACAAGTAGAAAAGGTCTTATAAATTGAGTTTCTTACATTTCAACACTAAAACTTTGTACAATGTTCTTAATTCTTTAATTCTTTGAATCATGTTTTTCTTAATTTTATTTTTGTACATAAAAACTTATTTCTGGAATATTTTAGTAACATTTACATTAAAATTTCTTTTTTTTATGACGAATACGCATATATATGACTATTATGCTTAAAATTAAACGAAAACATCTTCGCAGCCTTAAACTGTAAGAGAGGTGAAATTACGAAATAAAACCCATAATAGTCTTTAAGGATGAAACTAAAAATAATACATAAATTAAAAACTACAGAACTTAACTACATTTCAATAATATGTCTCTTTTTTTCAAGAATTTTAGTCTTGAAAAAAAGAGTCATATTATTGAAATAAAGAATCTTGCACACCATTAAATGGATAAAAAACAAAGCAATAAATAAATAAGAATCTACAACTTTTACATTAACTTTAACCTAAATTTGTTTTCTATTAAGTATTTAAAATTTCCCTAAAAATAAATTTCCCTAACGGAAGATGAACAAAAAATAATTATTTGAAAAAAGTAACCTTACAAATGATGTTTCTTTCATTCCTTTACAGTTATCCAAAATCCATTCTTTTCTGAGCTCATGTTTAAGCTAATGTAACTAAATTAAAATTGAATGTATGGAAACCGAAACACTAACCGTATAGAAATCTGCAGTAAACCAAACTTCAATAAGACCCTAATATAAATTGTGATCACTTTCATAAAAAAATTATAGTTATATAAGAAAGATAATAGCAGTATAATAATAACAGCGCCAGTAAGTCCAAAAACTGTGACTCAGTGTACTGATGAGAAAAAGATCCAGTTCCAAATACTCAGTAAAATAGATAGTATATATATGTAGAAATGTACACACACACACACACAAAAGAATGAAATATCCTCCTTAACATTTTAGAGTGCGAGAACTTCAGAAAAATTCATTCATCCAAGCACCAATCCATTTTTGTATGACAAAAAAAATCCAGGAGAAATAGTTTGGGAATCATTAAAAGCATTATAAAGAAGAGGGGAATTTCTGATATAAATGTTTTGAAGGTATCGAAGATTTGATTCTAAAGCCAATAACCGATATAAACTCTAAACGCATGTTACATATACAGATTGTTTATTGTACGTCTAAATATCTATAGTGTTTTACAATTAAAAGTATCTCGCATAAAAATAAAAATGGCCATAAAAACTGCATGCAGAATATTTGGGTAACCAATGATACGGAGCTGGAGTTTAATTTACCAAAAAAATGCATTTTAATAAAGCTCATCATTAAATAATTTTACGATTGTTTATTAAATAATATATGTACTCAAACATTTCTCTTCTCCTAATTCGTAAATCTTTTTATACAATAATTTTATTCCTTTCTTATTCAGATCTAGAGTAATATCTTTTTAGAATTATGTGTAACTAGCCGCATTCGGCGACCAGTTTGTTCGCCGGGAATACGATTTCAATTAAATCTCGCATCATTTTATATTCACGGTTCTCTTAACAACGTAATTTTAAAGTTTAGATTGTGGTCGATATTTAACCCATGTTCTAACAGTGACCTTGGACCTCTTCTGTTCAATGTCTACATAAATGTTCCTAATGGAGTCAAATAACTGACCATGTCATGTAACCTCTAATTCCATGTTGTCGGCACCATCTTCACTTTTTTGTTCCTCTTGTAAAATATGCATTTGATTTCAACATTAAAATGGCGCAGCACATTTTAAGGCCAGAGGCATGTTAGCTGGATTAAAACATGCTGAGAAAAGAATGAAAACATAGCAAAGATAAACATTCAGCTTAATTGATATATTTCTTAATGTAAGTAAAGAAATATCTCGGAGAGCTTGGTTTACAGAGTTCATAAAAATCTTGATGAAATAAAATATGAAATCAAAATGCATTAGGATCCTATCTCAGATTACAACAATGAAACAGAAAGAGGCATTTAAATATTTGTTCAAACAATGAAAACGGTTTGAGTTGCGTTGCAACAATGAAAAGTATTGTTGTAAATTATGCCAAAAAATATTTTTTAAATTTATTAAAATTAGAGAAAACATTGTACGTCAACTCAATCATATCATTGAAAAGTTAATTTTTTGAGCCTTCAGATACTGTAAAAATGATTTTTATGCTGTAATATTTTCGAAAGTCATTAAGGAACAATGCCAAAATTTCTATTAATTTGTAATTAATTAAAATTTCAAAAAAGGGCTCCGAGGTGCACATTCCCACCCATCAAAGTATGTTTGTGCCAAATTTCGTAGCTCTAAGTCCCACGGTCTGCCCTGTAGAGGACCTACACACGGACACACACACATTCTCCTTTATTATTCGTAGAGATTACTTCAAAAGGAAAAAGAATAATTACCATTAAAAAAGCGCTGAACCAACGATTATCAAACATAAAGGAAATTTCTACTTTTAGACTGATTTTATTTGAAAAGAAATCGAATATTTATCACCAGTCACGTCAGTAAAATTAACTCAAATATTTTTCATCCAATAGCTTTTCGACTTCAGAGCCAAAAATAGTTATTCCTGGTATAAAGCATAAAAATAGATGAAATGATATTCGCTACGTGACTTCTGACATTCTGTAGACACATAAATTTCGAGAAAGTAACAGGAGTGCAAACAACTTTATAAAAGCATACAACGATTGAAAGTATGTTATCATTTCAGTCACATTTAACTTTCTTTTATTTCAACAGAAGGTAAAAATATCTATATTCCCCCCAAATACTAGCTGGGTTGCGTGATATTCATTATGAGGTTGGTTACACATGCAGCTTAGAAGTCGATACTTCTGACTGATTTTCAAGTTTACAGTATTAAAAAGTTTCAAAAGCTTTCGCCAAGTTCAATCACGCTATCTTGATAATGCGCATAAACGAATTAGAAAAAAAGTTTAAAAAACATTACAAAGTGCGTAGAAAAAGACACTGTTCGAAAGACATCCTTTTTTTCAATACAAATCTGCAGATTTGTAAAATTCAAAGGCAATTTGAAGAACAAGGGATTTTGTGGCATGCGGGGAAAAAAACTGTCATTTCTCTTCATTTCGCAGAGATGCATTTCTTACACTAAAAGAATACCCCTCTTTTATTCAGATTCGAAGGGGGAAAAAACGAAAGCCAAAATATAAGACCTCATGAATGCATATTGTATCAGAAAGCTATCTATGGAGGGTGTCAGCTTACTTCTCCAAAGCGTAATATTTGGTGAATGAGCTTTTTGGGGTTTGAAAAAGTGGCCTCCCATCCTTCTTATTTCTTTACGAATCTTTCTGATTCCTTTTTTCTTTCTCTCTTTCTATCTTTTCATGACAGTCTTACCGATGTTGAGAGTGTTTGCATCTTAAAATAACCTTCCTGAACTATTTTAATGCGGATAAAAGTTTATGCTCTTTGTGAAAAAATAAAATCGTTATATTCATTGTTTCATAAGCTATGGTGTTTTCAGATTTATATATAAATGTGAATGTGCGTTATCACAATTATTCTTTGTTAGATTGCAAAAATTGCACCTACATCAGTTTTCGGTTTTATCAGTATTTTTTAATTATTTTAATCTTCGCCACCAAAGTTTCTTTCGAATCTTGTGGCATCTCTGGCAACTTTTGAAATTTAAACGGTAATTTTTAGCAGTTTTATTAAAAATCTAAATTTTTCTTAATTATTTACTTTGTAATCGACTTAAATATTAATTGTCTTAACTTTTGATGTCTTTTCCATTAATGTTTCAATTTTATTAATTTATAAATCAAATTTATTCAACGGGATTATTTACTCGCCATCTTGTTTCGCGGATGAATTTTTGCGTTAATTGGCTTTGGCGTCTCTTACTGGAAGCATTTTCCTTTGTCTGATTTAGATTGCCTTTTTTCACTGAAAGTAACCGACGCACGTCTGGAGGTTCTCGAGACCGTTGGGATTTTATTCCTTCGGTTCTCGGCCTCTCAGCGTGCAGAACATTTTATGAGAAATGATCACGTAAGAGGAGATGAAGTAAAATAAAAATAGCTATGTCACTCCAATAATATTTAAAAAAAAGTGGTGTTGAGCGTTGTCCGAACGATTTTCAAGACCAGCGTTTGATTTTCTCGGCTGTGTTGAATGATGACCGTTATGACCTATCATCCAACGTTCTGGGTTACCGCTGAAAGAAATTGTGTTGGCTTTTAAAGTAGTAAGAGCATTTTAGATCACAGATCGTGAATGAGAAGGCGGTAAAATCCGCACTCTCATCAGTGATGTTTTTAAAAAATGATCACTAAACTTAGTGATCTGTGTGGCAGTTTATTTCTGCATTTCTCAACTACAATGGTGATCAAGGAGTGCCTTCTAAAATATTGGTGATCGGTGTGGCAGTGTACACTGTTTGTTCAATAAAATGTTTCAAGAGTGTCTGGTATATCAAAAAAGCATTAGCTTGACAACCACAAAAAAATAATGTAATTTGTGAGAGCTCTCGTTTACTCCAATTTTTCGTTTTCAGTATATTGTGTAATTTTCAAAGTCAGCAATGTTCTTTTCATATTAATGTGTAGCTACATTTATTGTATTTTTATATTCATTGTTATGTGCATCCAATTACTATTAATTTATAATAATATGGCAGTAAAACTTAATTCAAACATTTATAAATAAAAAATATTTAAAATTTATAAATTGATTCTGTTTCAATTTTCTCTAATATTTTTTTACAGCGCAATGTTTCTAATGTATTCAGTTTATTAATTTCTTTAGCGGCCAAGTATTTTCAGATTTCACAAAGGTAGGTGCATAATTAAGGTGCAGCTAAAAATTGTTTTATTATTTGTGTGTTTTATATTTCAGCACCCAGTACTGATTTAATAATTGTTATATATATCTAAATTTTATTCAATAGGGCATCTATCTAGAATTAACTTTTATAAATAACATCCCGCCAGCTAATATTCTTAATTACAAATTGCTTTATATATATATAATAATAATAATTTATGATTTATATATATATATATATTGTAAATATTTGTTTCAGTTTATATTCAAATATTATTTGCTTTAAGTTTTAAATGTTATATGTTTATTGAATGTTATTTTTATTCCAAAATTTATTACAAATCATTTTAGTCAGCAAATGGCTGATCATGTCTTAGTGTTTAGCTCAGTGATCCCCAACGTGAGTCCCATGCCCCACAGGGGGCCAATTTGATTGTTAAAGGGGCAATTTGAAAATGGATTCGTCCAAAGTTTAAAAGGAACGGTCTACTGTGATTTAACTAGTATATATAAATTATCAGATTGAAACAGATTCGATAAATTAACAGATAGAGATCAATTTTTCTTTAGGATCTATTCGTTGAATAATTTTCAAAAATATATATAAAAGTTTTCGTAATGAAGATTTTTTCGAAGTAATTTCGTACTTGAATTTCAGTTCTTTATTATGTTTTGAAAATTTATTCACTGTGTTTCTCAACAATTTCCTAACGATTTCTTCCTAAAACCTATCATTTAAATTTCTTCACTGAACAATTTAATTTTTGAATATTCAAAATTATGTGTATGTTACGTAGGGGGCATAAGAATTTTCGAAAGGCTTAGGTCGGCATGGCACAAAAAAGGTTGGGTAGCACTGGCTTAGCTGTTACAGTAAATACAACTTATACGAAGCAATTTGTCCTCTAATGTTTAAAGTTGAGTTAAGAAAGAGGTAGTTTACATCATTTAGTGAATTCGCACCAAAGTTGGAGACAGAATAATTTTGATTTTACTGTCTCGAAACATGGAGAAGCAAAATTATTTTATATAAAGTAATATTTACTCGTATCTAATGAAAAAAGTTACAAGAAATAATGGAGAAGCTTGCCTCACCTATTAATAATGAGACTAAAAGTGAGAATTGCTGAATAAGACATTACAAGACAATATAGATGTTTACATGTGATGTTCTCGCACTTTTTCACTGCGACTGTTCATTTATTTGTTCGGTTATACTTGTTAATGTATAATTGAAATCGTGAAAACCTGATTCGAGCTAATATTTCATTTTTGTTCTTGAATTTCTATCGTCGTCTGTTTAAAAGGCTTCCTACTGTGTTCAAGATCTGAAAACCATTGAGTCCACATGAGAATAAACGAAAGATAATTATCAATCAAATTTCGTTCTTCAAAGCCTACTTGAATTACAAAAGATTCAAAAAACTTGATTTACTTAGTTTTAAATTAAAACTTCTCAAGCAGCTTTTAGTGCAAATCTATCTATTAATTTTCTAAATTGAAATTTATTAAAACTGAAACGCATGACAACTTAGCGATATTTTTAACATGATACACCTTCATAAACATCTATCAAAAACAAATTCGGCAGGAAAGCAAAAATGATAAGAGATGGGTGGCAGAGTACGTAAAAGAAAGTCACCTGTGTTCGTTATATGTCATTGACATGTGTTATATATTAACCAAATTTTTTTGATGGCTATGTCATAATCAATTATAACACACAAAAATTAAACAGAAAAAGAAGAAAATTTGGATAATTTTGAGAACTTTAGTCTTTTATTTTAAAACAAATTTAACTAAGAGTTATATTAAATCAATTTCATCTGTTTTAGTATATTCTCACCTTTCAGATGCTAAATAGATTAAATCATTGAAATTTCGATGACAGAAAGTATATTATTTAGTAATATTTTACATAAAAATTTTCATATTTATAATTTAACTTCTAAAAGTCATCAATTTCATACAAAAGTTACACGATACAAAGTTGTTAGATGGGGAAGTTATTGAAGTACGAAACATTTGATTCAATATCAGACATCCTTACAAATGGTATATGCAAAAAGAAACTAAACTATTCTAAATGTGAGACTAATTGAAAATTATTACGAGCCAATGAAAATATTATTAATTATTTTAATAACTCCCAACAAATTTTGAAGGTTTGGTTATATTCTCACCCTATCACTATTTGTATAATCAGATAAAAAGGAACGAAATCGTATTATCTATGGATAGTGTTGATTCCATTCACATGTTGAGATGAATATTTTAAATCAGTTTTGTATGTTGTAAACTTTCCAAATGCTATCAGAACTACACTTATTGCATGTATTAGACACATATTCATGAATTATGTATTCTCAAGTCAATATATTGAAAAGATGGGAAGATACGGCTGAGAAATTCTATTCCCGTTGATGACGAATAAAAAATCAATGATTTTGCGAAATCTAGACAGTCATTAAAAGTCTCTTTGAATTTTTATGAGCTTGCGTCTGGAAAATTTTGAAATTTCGAATTTTATGACACTAAATGTGTTGTAAAAGATTAGAGGAAATCTGAATTTGTGTAAATAAATGATGAAAGAGCTTTAATGGAACAAGTATTAATGTATTTTCTAGGAAAATTTATATCTGTAATTTATTTAAGCGAAGTCATTAATATTGTTTTTTTATTATCTATTAGCCCTCCAGCCTAAATTAATATTTGTTAGTGAAAAACATTGAATATTTTAAAAAATTCGTCACGTTTAAAATTATTCTTTTTACACAGTTTATTTAGTTAATTGATTAATTTTCTCCTGATTAATTAATTAAAATTATTCATTTGTATCCAGATCATGTTGGAACAGGTAAGTGCAAGTGCTGACATCTGTTGATTATTAAATTACTCTAATGATGCCAATTGGCATCGCCAGAACGGAAAGGGTTAAATCATTCACTTCTCCAGAATTCTACTTGATTATTTGTTGAGACAGAAAGGACTTTCAACTGTATAAAATGCATCTCTAACATCTAATTTCAGGTTGTCTTACACTGTATCATGTCATCACATCCTTCATATGCAATGAATTCTAAAATTGAATTGGTGGATTATATATAATTATTCAGGAGTATCAAGTAAGCATGAATTGTTTGTGAGCGTAATGTTTTTCTCCCACTCACTTCTGCACCTCACACGTAGCGCAATGTTTTAAATTTACTTTTTAAATATATATATATATTATGCTTTTTTACGTTTGTGTTTCATGTATATGGGTAATATCTTGGATTATTGCCGAGGATGATATATAATGCAATGTTTCTAATTAATCTTTTATTTCATATATTGTGCATATTTTAAATACAAGTACGCATGTACGTAAGTAGATAATAATTCACGTATAATACAATGGGTTCAATTTCCCTATCTTTGAAATCCACATATAACACAATGTTTGCATCTGTATTTATGAACTTCGTATATATCGCAATGTAATTTGTTTATTTCACATTTCACGTATTAACTTATCATTTTATTCATGTACTCCAAGCATAGTGTATTATTTTCTTTTATATAACCTTGTAGCTAATTCTCTTTGTATTCGCATACAATGTAATTTATCTCTTTTCGTATATATGTCATGTAAGGTAATTTCTTTTAATAAAGTCCACCAATATCTACATCAAAGCCGATAGGAGCCACGTGAGCTTTAGATACGGAAGCGTGAGGAAGTGTTTAGATTGCAAGTCATGCTGAGACGAGAATTGCAATAATCACCACATCACCTTGAGTGCATATACTAAATACTTGTTACGTTTCTATGTAATTTAATCACTTCACTACACCGAGAAGAAACATTTTTACCATATTCCTAAACTTCTTAAATCCTGGATGGAACTATGAAACAGCCTTTATAGTTGTGCAGAATTCGCAGTCACAAGATCTTCCTTCCAAGTAAACTCTTTGATGTAATAATTGACGTTTGAGATAGGGTCTTTCTTAAAGGAAATTTAGTACGTAGACTTAGTAAGTGAGTTGAAGGGAAGTCATTTAAATTTTACTAATTCGCAATCATTTAAGTGATTAGTTTTATTTTCTTAACTATTTTTGCTCATAAAGGTCAGAAAGAAGAACACAGTAAAAGTTTTTGCCACCCCAATATTGTGCTAAGAGACCATTCTTGGGGTCACGACACACAGTTTAAGAAGCCCTGCTTGAGAAAATCATTTAACATGAGTTAGAATTCCCAAGATTTGAAAACGAAATTGTAGTGCGTTGTTCTAAACGACCAGGAGTGAACCGGCACTGCTTTTTTTCACGAAAGGTAAATAAGAAAAATTTATGAAAACGTCCTTAAAACAACACATTATTTTTACCCAGGTAAAAGCGTTCCGGCACTGCTTATTTCGCGACTACACCACTGTAGACGAGCCTATTTGGGATCACGACACACAGTTTAAGAAGCCCAGTTTAGAAAGTCATTAAATGTGAATTTGAATTTCCATGATTTAAAAAAAGAGATTGTAGTAAACGGTTCAAAAAAGTATAACCAATATAAGATAAAGTGTAACTAAAGAAAGTAACGACGTAATTTGAAGAGAATTTTCTTTGGTTAAGCAGTAACCGGCGAATGAAAGGCGAAAAGGACTTAATCCTCAGTCGGAGATTTGATGTGAAAACGCAACGGAATGGGTAATCCGAATACCTTCACGCAATCTCTCGATTAAACCCCATTGACCGTCATTTGCATTCCACTGACAATAGCCATTCAGATTTCCCTTTTTCACAAGGAACAAGTGTACAAGACTTTTTTTGCTGTTATTCTTCTGGATTAAAATTTCATGAGTCAATCGATTTTTGTTTTATTTCCACGAGAAGCAAATGGTTTATCGATTGTCGGTAAGGTCTTTGGGGAAATGTTAATTAAAACAATTCGCGTTTTCTATTATTACGAATAATGCGATTTATTTTAACCGAAGTTCAAATGGCGGCTCGTGATTTTAAAGCAAAGCCGAAATGGGGGAATTGTATCAATGGGCTGCATGTGGAATTGTGTATAAAATGGAACAAATATACGAAAAACGAAGTACTTATATGATTGTAAGAGAAATTATCAAATAATAGACTTAATAATTTTTAATGTATGGGAATCCAAATACTATTATTGTGAATCATAATGCAGTTCAGTTTTAACCTATTGTAACGTCAGACTCAGAAATAGGCAATTTTTGTATCAAAAATAGATTTATTTAGGTATTAACAAAATGAAGTCGTTTTATCGTACAAGTATTTGAAGAACTGAACTTTCAAGCTGAAATATATACAATCACAATTATTCACATTACGTGCAGTCTGTGCCTCGAGAACAAATACATAAAAAAACACTGGTAAAGCCGTCTTACTCCCATATTTAAAAGATAAGACTGAAGCCTGAAAACAGTTCGTTACGCTATGTTTGGCACTGAATGGCCAAATGTGACTAATGCACCCTAAAAGAACAACAAACAAATCAAATGCTTTTAATACTTTAATGGTATTAAGCAGTGCTTTTTACACCCTATATCATGGTCAAAATCATAAAGCTTCGACACCACGTATTTATGTTATATACCATAATAAGTCAGAGAAGAAATTATAAAATAAGCCATGGACTTCAAAAATTCTAAATGGTATCCTGTATCATAATTTATTTTATAACATAACATTGAAGCAATTTATAGTCATATAACAAACGTAATTGAGCATACCCTATTAGCACAAGATCCCTACAACATTGCTACGATATCTTTACAATGTTGTGCGGCATTCAAAATATCGTAGCAACATCGTGAAGATACCATAAAATATCTTGTGCTAATAGGATACCATCTAACAACTAACTGTACGTGGTCATACAATGTAATGTGATGTCACGTCAATTTTTCTCCTGCAAAAAATGTAATGGATTTCAAAGTTAAATTGGCGGGGTGAATTTCACACCCATCACGTGGGCATGAGTTTATTCTATATATTTTATTTCTGCATTCACGAGTAATTAAGATAGCGAGTGGGAAAACTTTAAGAAGCCTTAGTCTAAATCTCTAAATTATAAAATTTTCAGATATTAAATACTTATGTACTGAAATAGTGCCCCTGTTCTTAAGGCAAATATGTCCTTCTATATTATTCATTGCATAATTTTATAATTTTATTCATTTTATAATTTTAAACTCTGATTCTCATGCATAAGTTACATTTATATAAAAATAAATAATCAACCCAGTATTTTTTCCGCCCTATTCTAGTTTGCTCTTAAATAAAAAAAATCAAGTCGCTTTAACGAGAAGATTATTTTATGTTGAATTAGCACAAAAGAAACATAAGCTGTTCTTTGCTTTAATTATTGCGCTTTATTGCATTTATTATTTCCTAATTCTTTTAAAATTTATTACTGGATTCAAAGTCATAGCTAAATTACCAAATTAACAAAACATGTTAGATTGAAATTTACAAGTCAATTAACATTTCAAATCATTTGCAACTCTCTAGTTGTCATTAACATGTTTAATATCGATAAGAAAATTGTTCGTAATATTCTGATGAATTCCTATCAATGAAACAGATAAAAAAAATCTAAATATTCAGAACAAATTTGATTAAATTTCTGATATTAATAAGAAATTGTTTTGGGGAGATGTCTGGAATTACTAAGTAAAACACAAATCCAGATTCTTATAATTGGAATTAATTTTTTCCGTCGAGAAAACAAAAGATTTGTCTGTAAAACAGTTATGTGAAACAACAGACAAAACTGGAAATAGTAACAGCACTCATTTTCTGAAAAATGAATTATTGCATGATAAAACAAGAGCACATTAACGAAGCTCCGAAATTAATGAGTTATCATATATCCAAGCCATTCGTTGTCTACTTTCAAATTGTAAGGAATGCCCTTATGTTATTTTTTCATAAACTGTACCTGTTATCTTCGCTATTTCACACATTTTTTTCCCTGTCCACACTTACCATTTTTCCCCAGTTTATTAATAGAGTTTATATTGCGAATGGGTATTTTTTCATGCTCTTAATAGGCAAAGCATACCACTGTCTCGCGTCAGTTTTAATTCTAAGAAGCCTCAACAAGATATGCTTTAATATGCTTTGCCTCGGGGGAAAAAATTAATTACTTGACAGAACAAAAAATCTAATTAGAATAAAAGGCTATTTACACTTTTTATTTCTCGACAGAACGTGCAAATGAGGGAGTAAATTAAAAGTTGTCACTTTTTTATGCAATTTCAACCTGTTTCTTCTGCGGATTACTAAGAAGGAATCATAATTAGTTTTCAAGAAGGCTACATAAAAAGAGAGATTAACTTCAAATTAAACGTTTGCATACCACACGTTTGTTTCGGGCACTGCATTTTAAAGTTCTTTCGGCAATAACTGGCTCATATAAATCGAAAGTATTAAAAAAATTCCCCTTCGCACACACTATCCTACGGCATTATCGTTATTCACTCCACGGAACCTTATTTTATGCATTCCGAAATTTAAGAGGATCAACAACGAAAAGGTGAATAGTTAAGCATCGAGTATTATACTTTGAGAAATAAATTTGAGCCTCCGAAACTTTAAAATATATTTTAAGGGGAATTTATTTTATGTTAATGAAAACGGCGGTAAGTTGTTACATCTAATGAAAGGATATTCAGAACAAAAGATTTTTCTTCTTTTTTTTGTGCAGATATGAGTATCTTTGCATTAATTTTTTTAAAAAAATAAACAATATATATTTTAGAAATTTCAGTACATACAGTAAAAACCTTGAGGTAGTATATAAAAACAAATCATGAAAATATTTTCTTTTCTTTTTAAAGGTTTTCCATTCTTGTGTTGATAAATTAACCAGATTTGGTGAGTGAGAGTCGAGATCTGATAAAATATAAAATAACAAAATACATGACGATGAAATAACACAGCTCATCCTAGGTTGCTCCCATGTAACTTCAAAATGAGATGATTCAAGAAATACAAGAATAAATTAAGAATTCCGGAGATTCAATAAAATAGAATCAATTCACGTTCACGTTATACCTATGAAGCGCGCCACGTCAATTGAATTTTGGAATCAGCTGCAGGTCTGCTGCAAGAAAAAAAAGGATGTGATGTCATAACGAAGCATAAGACAACGTGCAGTTCGATGACAAGTCGCATGGGCAGTTAAGTTCGTAATGTGATTTTGATGTTGCATGAAGTTACTCCATTAAACTTTGATTTTCATCAACTATTGACATTTAGGCCTGGTGGATGACAGACTTTTTTATCTCAAAATGTAAATCGAGGAAATTGAATTATGTTTATGACGATGAGATCGTCGAAAAATTAAAAGTCTGAAAAATGACAATAATTGTGTCTGAAATTTGATAACAGACTAATTTTAAGTGTTCATCAATGTATTTTTGTTTCTTTGGGCATTAATTAATTCTTCATCGAACGTAAAATGTAGAAAACGAACCTCTTATGGTTTACTGATAAAAAAAATGGCTAATTCTAATCACACGAATATGCACTTGTAATTTCAGATATCTTCAAGAACAGTTTCTCATCTATACCGGAAAATTTAATCAAATTTTATTCTGAATATAGAGAATTTTTTTTATCTGTTCAACCGATTTGTTGAACTGATATGGATTCGTAAGAATATTAAGAACAATTTTCTTAATGAAGTTGAAAAAACTTCATGACAAAGAGAGTGTCAAAAAGGGGACTGCGATATTAATCAACTTGAAAACTTCAGCTTAACACTTCGTGAATCAGAAAAGTTAACTTCTTCTTCTTGATTACGGGACACCTTGCCCCTGGTCCCGGAGACGAGTCCATTGTCAGGATAGTGCTGAGGGCCCGTGAGATGTTCTCGTGCTATTTTTTCTTTATATAGATACATATATACACTTTCTCGTACATCGATGCTTCCATCCGGAGGGTCACCAAAATGTGCAAAACAGTTTAGATGACGTGGTTTCATGCTGCCGCAGACTTGGTCGGCTCTAAATTCTAACAGAAATTGACAAGCAGAAAAAAAGAGAAAAAAAACAGGACTAAACCTGTGGAACGAGGTTATTAACCTCCTGATAAATAGAATGAAGGAGACCTAAATTTTCCTCTCTGTTTAAAATTGTGGACAGATTATCTTTATCATAAATTAGTTTTTTTGCATACTTTTCCGTGAATGGGCAATTCACTACGTAGTGTAAAGTATCTCCCACAGCGCCACAAGGGCATTTGATGTTCAAGCTCCTCCCAAACCTTACAAAGTACGCTGGGAATCTACCGTGTCCACTCAAAAATTGTACAATAAAATGACTAAATTTTTTCGTATGAATGGAAACCGCCGGTATTAGTTTTTCTGTATGTCTGCCGTTTTTTGTTGTGGGCGAAGCCCAACGCTCTTGCCAAATCTGTATTTGCACATTGGAAATTGCATTTTTTAATTGTTTAAAGGATTTCTTTGGAATTTTTTCAATGTAAGGTTTCGTTGTAGCTTTTTTAGCATAACTATCAGCAGTTTCATTCCCCTGAATTCCAGTGTGAGCTGGAATCCAGTGGAGTGTAATGGATTTTTCTTTGCTCATTTCTAAGATGTCGTTTTTAATTGCAAGAATTTCTTGTTTACTTGTTTTAAAAGTGTTGAGTGCTTCAAGCACCGAAAGAGAATCTGTGTATAAGTTGATTTTATTCCATGGTCCAATGGTGTAAATGAATTCTAGGGCCATTTGTATTCCTGTGACCTCCGCCTGGTACACTGTGGCAAAATCTGACAACCTAATTGTTCTATTGAAAATCTCTGCGTTATAATAAAATACAACTATAGCTGCACCAACCTGATCGTTAATCTTTGATCCGTCTGTATAGATCTCAATCTCGTCCCCGGAAGGTTTGTGTTTATCGTAAGAAATTGAAATATTATCCGCTGGATGGATATTATGTGGATCTAGTCTGGTTTCGTAATCTTCCCATTTAAAAATTTTTGATCCGAACTTTATGTCGTTATTTATTGTCGTGAGTAAGAATTTGCCAAAAACTCCCTTTGCCTTAATGTCTAGCGGTACAATTCCCGCGATAACTTGTAAAGCTTCCGTAGAAATTGTACGGTATGCTTTGGTTATTTTTATAAGTGGTCTACGCTGTAGACTATTTAGGGAATCCCTGATCTTTTTTAGTTTTAATCTATTGCCCCATGCTCCTACTCCAAAAAGAAGGTAAGGCTCTATAGCTCCATAATATATCTTTCTGAAAAGACCCGAACGCTTAGAATAGAATTCATTAGCTACTGTTGATAGTTTGTAGGTTAATGAATCCGTTTTGTCTCTGAGTGCTTTAAAATGTTTGGTGAAAGTGAGACAGCAGTCCCAAGTCACACCGAGGTATTTTATGTTATTTACAACTTGTATTGTATGATTATTAATTGAAATAATGGGAGGGTTTCTGAGATTAAGTCTTCCCCCAAAAGTAATAGGCATTTGAATTGTTTTCTGCATATTAAAGGAAAGTTTATGCTCTACACCCCAGGCAAGTAATTTTTCGAGAATTGCGTTTCCCTTTCTTTCGATTTCCTCTTTATTCTTGCCTCTAATTACAACAATTATGTCGTCGGCATAGGCTTGGATGTGACTTCCCTGTGGTAGGGGTAAATCAAGGGCAGTGTCCATAACAAGGTTCCAAAAGAGAGGCCCGCTACACGAACCTTGCGGGACCCCTCTCTGGTTATCAAAATTCCATACTTCCTCATCCTGAAAGTAATGTATTGATCTATTTGTGAAATAGTTTCTCACCAAATTAAAAATATTCTGAGGGCAATTTGCCTGTGTAAGTTGAAATAAGATGCTTGTGCGCCAGACTGTGTCAAACGCACCTTGTACGTCTAAAGATAAAATTGTAGCTGGTACACGCTCTTGTAATGCTATGTTTATGGCCTGCCATAAGCGGAAGTTTGCAGTCTCGCAAGATCTGCCATTTCGAAAACCATGCTGTTGTTTATGTAATTTGTTATTTATACGGAGCGAGTGGGTTATCCTAAAGACTAAAAGCTTGTCTAAAATTTTTCCCAGTACCGATAATAAACAAATTGGACGATACGCATTAGGTAAAGATGGGTCTTTGCCAGGTTTGTTAAAAATTATAAGTTTTCCTTTCTTCCAAGTTTCTGGAAAAATTCCCAATTCCAGACATTTATTGTATGTGTAATGCAATATGTCTGGATTCATGTCATGAAGTTCCTTGATGATTTCTATAGAGATGCCATCAATCCCAGGCGCCTTCTTCTTTTTCATCGTTGAAATAGCATAAGTAATTTCTTGCTTCGTAAACTGTTTATCCAGGATCGTACTAGAGTAAGTATTTACTGTTTCACGTTTTTTCCGTTGTACATGAGTCTCCTGCGTTGAATCATCAGTGGGAAACAATGTCTGAACTATTGTTTGAATAGTTTCTTCTATAGTATTTGTGAATTGTCCATTGCTGGTTTTCACCGATTGAAGAACTGTTTGTTTTCTTATTTTGCCGGCGGCAATTTTGTACGGAAGATCGAATGCGTTATTTGCAACTAGTTGTTGGCAGAACAACTCAAAAGATGCTCGACACTTTTGTTTTATTAACCATTTGTAATGAGCTTCCTGTTTCTTGTAAACGATTCGTCGCATTGATCGTTCCTCTTCTCTTCGACATCTTTGATATCTGGACCTCAGTGCCCGTGTTTTCTTTCTGTTTACCTCAAGCTCAGAGTCCCACCAGGGAAC
This sequence comes from Araneus ventricosus, assembly GCA_013235015.1. Classification (NCBI taxonomy): domain Eukaryota; kingdom Metazoa; phylum Arthropoda; class Arachnida; order Araneae; family Araneidae; genus Araneus; species Araneus ventricosus. Next base: position 6,196,636 of record BGPR01000002.1, on the reverse strand, counting down.
TCTAAGATGTTTAATAACTTTCCTTGGGAAACTTTGACTAATTTGGTTGATGGTAATTGTTAACTCTTCTATCCATTTCTCCAATTTTTGTTTGCTATCTATAGTTTGTATTTCTTCTTGTAATTCAAGAAATTTTTGATGCACTGCTTTACAAATTTTTAAAATTTGCCTATGATTAAAAAATTTTCTAGGAAGATCCCGTGTTACATTAAAAGATTCGACATTAAAAACCAGATAATTATGATCACTAAAATTATTTTTTATAACTTGCCAGTTCATTTTCTTGTTAGCCAGGTTCGCTGAGGACATAGTAATGTCGATCCAACTTTTGCCATTTACCGTTTCGAATGTTGGTTCTGAATCTTTGTCATTCCAAATAATAAGATCATACTTGAGAATAAAAGATACCAGAGGAGCAGCCTGATCAGAAATGCGATGATTATGGATTTCAGGACCCCATAATTCGTGCCTCATATTGAAATCTCCCCCAATTAAAATGTGGCTAAAATTAATGTTTCTAAAAATATCTTCAAGTTTTAGAATTTCGCTATTTTTATTACTGGAATGTGGAATATATACAGAAACCACTGTGATAGTCTGAGTACCGTCTGAAATATCTGCAATCACAGTGTTTTGACTGACATAACGGGTAAGGATTGAAAGATTTTTATTTCGAATAATTATAATTGCCTTGCCATTGAGTGCAGCGACTATTCTCCAATTCAAAGGAAACCCTATGACTTTTCCTTTTTTGAGGTACGGTTCCTGTAAAAGAAACACGTCTGGGCTTTTATTCGAAAAACAAAGGTTTGGCAACTCTTGGGTCGCCATACGTGAGCGACCCAAGTTTGCCTGCAAGAAACACAAGGAAAAAACAACCGGGGGCACACTACCCATAAATGGTATGTTTTGCAATAAATTCTATCTCACGGAGATACATGGGGCATAAGTTTGAATTCGACATATGGTCAGCTCTGACTTTAAGATTAGTACTTTTGTTGTACAGAACACAATTTCTGCAAATAGGATGCGGTTTTGTGCATCCTTTCGGATCATGGTTTGCAGTACACTTAGTACAAGTCGGTTTGGTTTCTCTACAATTTCTTTTTAAGTGACCAAATCGGTAACAGCCAAAGCACCTCAGTGGTTCAAGAAATTCTTTGAAACGAAAGGAGTTAAAACCGCAACGCAATCGTTTCTTATCTTTTATTTCCTGATAATTTTTTGGTTGCATTGCAAGAATCCAGTTCTGTAAACTGCCTCTCCCTTTTTTCTTGAAAACAACCTTTATTTCTTGGTCTGTTAGTTCATTACTCTCTTTTAATTGTAAGATAAAGTTATTCTCGTGAGCTGCTTGATCTCCGTCTTGTGGAGGTATGTCAAATATTATAATGTGTGGTACTCTGGGCTTTGGTATATACACTTGACATTTGTCCCTAAGTGTCAGATCGTTCATAATCGTTGTTTTTAATTTTTCAAGCATTTCAGGGGTTTTGGTCTTTACAACAATACCATTTCCCTGTATTGGGCGACATGATAGAACTTCTACTTGTATATCTTTCAGTTTGATTTTTCCCTCAAGTGCTGTCTTCAGCATAGCTGAAGTTTTTATTTCCTCATTTGCCGGTTTTATGATTAAAGTAGGCAGAGTGGATTTAGACCTGGCATTATTGACAATTTTTGATTGTGCCAAATTAGTAGTTGTGTTCTCACTAGCGAGCTTGGAGGGTCCTGGCGGTGACACCTTTTTGCTAATGGCTCCTTTAAAGGAGATATTTGTCACTGGTTTGGGTGCATTCTTCTCTAACATTTTAGCATATGTTGCCTTAATTTCAATCTGTTTATTGACTTCCATGTTTCGTGGAATTTTACTCAATTCCTTTGTTTGCTTCACTTCTTTATTTACTCGTATAGGGCGGAGTCTGTTTTGCATAATCATAAGAAATTCAAGAATGTCCCGCTTCGCATGTCCTTTTATCTTATGTGTTCTCATAATAGCTTCAATTTCGTCTCTAAAGATGAGATCATCATAATCCCTTTCCGTGAGAGGCGTATAACTTTTACAGTCTGATAAGTGAGATGGCTGTCCTCTAATGTTTGAAAAAGGTACTGGTTGCTCTAGAGCTTGTCGTTTACTATCTACACTTGTGTCGTTTTGTTTTACAAAAGTCCCTGTACTATCAATGGACGTAGCTGGGGAATGTTTGTGTTTTCGTTTAATTGGAACCTTATTGACAGGAGGGTTTCCCTCTCTAAAGAATTTTTCCAGATCAGCGGGTTTTGAAATTGCTACCACTCCCTCCGAGTCCATTATGCTACCATTAAAGTTACTTTCTGTATCATCATCTAAAGAACATGGCACTTCTCCTTTTTCATACATCATACCCAAGTTGTTAAAAACACTATTAATATCATTTTGGGTATTTTCCACATAAACTTCACATTGCGAATTTTGTACACAAGAAAACTCACTAGACATAATGTAATAAGTAGAAAAGAAAACAATTTAAAACAAAATCAATTGCAGCTATGTTTCTGGCAACAAAATTCAAAAATCTGGCAACTGTTTCTTGTTCCCGAGATTTATTACTAAATATAGAGCCTTCTCTAGTTAACTAATTAGTTATTATTCAAATTAGATGCAACCTTGTTGCCAGTAGAGAGGGCCATACCACAATGCAATATCAATGAAACAATTATAAATTAACAAATAGAAAAAAGATATAAGCTCAGAAAGAAACTGTTGGCAACGACTTGTACCACTAAATCAAAAAAAAAATCAATAATTATCGAATTACGGACCCTAGTCCAAGAAATAAAGCGATCAATCAAATCACTATTTGAACCTCGAATGAAATCAGTGAACGCGTTCAAACGTCCGACATGCGCACGACACCAAAACAAAACAACATGGCGGAAGCCAAGTGGGTGTTGCACACTACTCAAGAGAAGAACATAACATAGAAACACAATCAATCAAAGAATCCAAAAAATAACCCCACCGCAGTGCACCGGAACACCCCCAAAGAAGAAAGCAACAAGAAATACCTGTAATATCCAAAATAAAGGGCGAAAAACGAACACAAATTGAAGAGCTATAAAAATCACAACCTCGTCCGCGGCAGCAAGAACGCGTTCCCAGAAAAGTTAACTATCATCTTTAGCAAATTATAATTAAATGGGAAAATTTATATGAATGGAATTGCTCACGGTCTGCTTTCATATTGCCAAAAATTCTATATTCTTTATAAAAAAATAGCAATAAAGTTTCTCTTTGAAATTACAAAACAGAACTAAGATATGCGTATATATATATATATATATATATATATATATATATAATGATAAGTATAAAAAAACTTTCCATTCAATCTATCCGTAGTGGTAAATGAAAATGCACCATTTAATTTTTTATGAATATGGCATTATAAATTTGAATTGGACAAATTATATTGTTAAAAAGAAGGCAATTTTGATCAGTTGCAATAAGATTGCATCATCGTTTTTGCTATGCATCAGCCTCGAGTGAAAAAGATGACAAAATCTAGGTTATCGCATTTTCATTGGCCACTGCTGTATAGTAAATTAAAGCTTGGTCGATATTTTCAGAGGAGTAACGTTGATTGAAAGATCTGATATTTTTCCTTAAGTTGATAGTGGATGTACTGCGCCTTAATGTAGCATATTTAATGTTTCATTGAATTTGAATTCGACTTTACTTTTCTAGTTATAGATATCAATTCAAGTACGTATATTTGTTATTATATTTTCTGCTTTACCCATTTAATCTTATAGACCAAATTGTATTTTGGGTCAATAAAATAAAATAATTTATTTGTTCTAGTTGCTTTGTAAACCTTATTGATAATGTTGACTTTCTATTTGATGAACGCCCAAGTTACCAATCATACACTTTTATGAACTAGTTGATGGACGGAAAATGAGCGCTATACAGAAATATCTGTAAGTCTCTTTTCTTTTGATGAAAGAATAGTGGGCGCGTTTTCTACAAAAATTCTCTCACATTTTTTTCACGTAACTTCTAATTGCAGTGCGTTAACATGATATATCGTAAAAGGAAACAATAGGACGAAGGCGCATGTGCAGGATGATGAAGGAGATAAAGAACGGTAGAAAGTGACTGGGGTCTAAGCTGATGATTCCAGACCACTTTTCTAATTACTGCAGATAAAGAAAACTGCCTATTATTCTCTATGTATATCAGGAATACTTAGCTAAAATTTAGAGCCTACAAACAAAGCAATATTTGATATCATATCATATTTAGCGTAATAGATACAGTACTGAATTCAAATACAGGACACACACAAAAATTCTACACTTGAAATTTTTTTAAAAATGTTAGTGAGTTTGAAAGGTTCCACCGAGAACTTCACACGATATTAATGTGAATTCATTCTGCCACTTCACAATGACTTTATAATGTATTTATGGACCATCAAGAATGAATAGTTGTTTAGAGTTTAAATACGAACATATTGCATAGCACAGCTAATAACATCGTAATCTGATAGTTGCATGAAAAATCTGAAACTTGAAGCATAGATGAATATTTGCCATACAGATTAATTTGAGTTTTGAAGTTGCATGGAATTTCGAATATAAATCGGTGTCTGAGGATTATGACGTCAGCGGAAGTAAAAAAGTGTAATTTTAGACATTTATACTGGTTAGGATAAATGAATAAATACCCAAATTAGAATACTTTACGCCTTCTTAACACAGAATAGATACTATATATATATTGGAAAACAAAATTCCACAAAAATGAAAACAAAATTAAAACAAAAAAGCGAATGACCCACACTAAAACTGACCAAAACAAAGTTTGATTTAATAAAAATGAGCATTATTGGACTTTTGACCAATGCATGGATTGGCCTACTTAGATCATCAAAAAAAGAATAAAATGTAAAAAGAAAGACCTTTACAGGAAAGGCGTTGTTATGTGGACAATTACACATAAACCATCCAAGCCTTACACACGGTTGAGTAGGCTGGTTCGGGGTGGGTGTTGTACACAATAACCTTATATGATTGTATTTGCTTCAATACCCTCCAAAGGAAATGGACAAATTATATACAATAAAACACCGTTTATACGTCTTTCAAGGGACTGACCCCAAACGACGTATAAACGAAAAGATGTACAATCGAAATTTTACTAATCAACTTCGATTATTACAAATTTAATGCTACTATAGTAAATTCTTTTAAAAGTATTAATTTTAAAGTTTCTTTTTAAGACAGTACTAGTATAATGCTACATAGTATAAAAATCAATAATTGAATTAAAAAATTAAACATTTATTATAAAAGTGAGAAAAATCATACTTTTATTGCATATTTTGAGTGCTAATTATACATATCTTATACGCATGCAGGTAGGCGTTTAATTTTAAAAAATCTTTCGTGTCATGCTGATGCAATCTGTCGTGTGACATGCTGATTGTCTGTAAGTAGAAGTACAGCATTATGAATCGAATTAATCTCATTGAACGTTTTTTCACTATTCTTTTGACAAAAGAAATAAGTTCAAAGTTTTTCAATGGAGTCCATTGCGTCTTTAAAGGAAGGTGTGAAAACTTCTTAATCACCGTTTAAATTAGCACCAGACATTTTCTCTTCTAATAATTCAATTGTGAATAATAGTGTTACAAACATGGAAAGTCGCTTCCCAGCAATGTGAGTCTTATGGTTGAAGAGAGTTTTACAGGGGTAAGTATGAGATGACGGACAGTAGCCAAGTCTGGACCCCTGACTTTGGTGACAAATTTGGCGACTTTGGAGACGAAATATGGGATCTCAAAGGTGCTGGAATCTTCTCGATATCTCCATTAGGAGAGAAGATACGTCATGAATGTGCTAGATCATTCCATGTGACGTCACGGCCTGCCGGGAAAACTATATAAGGAGAGCGCTTGGACGACGGAGGGAGTGTTGGTCGACTGGGATCGCCTTGGAGCGCGAACGTCTTTGGAGTTCTATCAGCTGTGCGAGCTAGTAAACTGTTAGACGCCGAGCGGTAGTGTGTTGATCCATTGGGAACGACTTTAGAGCTTCGTCCGCAGTGCGAGCTTGGACGCTGGTGAGCTGAGCGCGATTGAAAGTGCAGTTATTGTCGTTACTAGTTATTTGCTGACTGTTTGTGTTGTTAGATATCAAAGTGCTGAACTGTTATTACCTGCGAATTGTTGTCTATTTACATTGGTAATCTGTGCAAGAACTATTCTTTCCTGTACCTGTGCTATGTGTTTTCCTGCATATTTGTAAATAAACCCTCATTCTCCATTATCCTGCGTGTTGGACTGTTTACAACATACACCCACAGTAAGACTTTTTGCAACAATATCGAAATCATGGAATATTTATCACAGTTCACATAATAGAAATGAGGAAATTTTCACATTTTAGAACAGGGGAAGCGATGTATAACTGAAGGTTTGCGTCGTATGAACGGAGTAATTTATCATTAAAATGAATGCAAATGAATCTGGACTGCGATGAAACGAAGTAGAAATGAGAAACGTAGAAACGGTGCTTTACTGTATTTATAATTCTTAAAAGGACATAAATACAACAGAAAACGAGGTATACTTGGAAAATACAGAAGATTCAGAATGATACATATTCGAGTATATAATAATAATGCCTCTATTATTAGGCCTGGACTGCATTAAGTGAAATTCATATCTTAAAGGGTGTTTTTTGCTGACTTTTGATATAATGATAATAATTGACACAAAATTAAAAAATTACATCTTCCTGATTTCAAATAAGTATGCCTGGTTATTTTTAATTTTAAGGAAATTATATTACAGCGAACAAACTTTACTGATTATTATTAAAAAAAATTTCACATAAATAGCATTTCTATTGTTTTAGAATTGTTAATAAAGAAAAGAAAAAAAAGAAAAGATTTTTTGGCTTAAAATAAATAAAATAGGAAAACAACAAATAGAATTTGACATTAGATAAAATTAAATCAAATAATAACCTAGAACAAAGACGGGATTTCTAATACAGAGGTGAAAATAAAAAAAATATTCCAATCACGGGTTATTTTTCTTTGAGATTTAGATCGACAGCTGATAGTTTAAGTTATAATTATGATTTTGTTGCACTTGGTGAAGAAAAGGATTTCTGGGAGATAAGGAAAGATATTGTTTCTTATAAATCTTCATGACATTTACTTGAATTTTAAATGATAGGAAACGAACATGAATTTACAGCTAAAAGATTTAGACAGCTGAGAACTTATGTTCTTTCTTATTAAATTTGCTTACAAACAAATATAAGCGAAATATTTCCTCAACGAATCATTTGAACTATTTCAGATCTTTTGCAATTATTCCCTCAGTAAGTGTCAAGTTGAAGAGATTTTTTTCATTTATAGCCCACTTTTTATTGTCAAATATGCAATAGTCGCTGAGACCTAGGGAAGCTAAATGCAAAATTAAATATCAGTTCCCGAAAACTAGCTTGGCACATAATTTATTAGAAAAGCTTTAAGAAAAGTCGATATGACAATAGCTCTTCGCAAGAAATAATGAATAACTTTTATTTTAGATTTAGTTTCTGTGTGCGACATCAAGGGTATATTCATTTCCTTTTATTTTGTGAAGACACTGATATTCGAGAATTCAACTTAATTTGCTTGAAATGTGCGTATTTTTTAAATAAATTAGAATGATCAGAGCTAGAAAGAATTTTAAAATTATCTGCTTGAAATGTGTGCATTCATTTTAAAATTAGATAAAGCGACTGAAACTACTCTAAGTAATTCCTGTATTCTCTCTTGTGAAATCCACTCTTATATATTCTTTTATCCGCTTTTGTTTCGACTGGATAAAAGCTTCTTGGTTATAAAGAAATAAAATATGTCTTGCAAAAATAACAATTTGTATCAGGTTTCTTTACTTAAAATATATACCTTTGATATTTTATTTACGCAAAAGAAAGAAACCCTCTTTCAGAATATTAATGAAAAAATTGCATTTAAAGCACCTTCCAACCTTATAAATAACTAAAAGTTACCTATAAACATGCTGTAACCGTAGAAAAATAAGAAACGATGTTTTACCTGAATCTAAAATCTTCACCTCTGCTCAAAAATTGAAGATATTTATTGTCACTACTAATTTTTTGACGGCTGAAAGTCCTTTAATCTCTTAATCTTATTTAAATTGCATTACTATTATTTAAAGTGAAATGCAAATGCAGTATTATTCTATTAAAATATTTATAAAAGCTTTTACATCTTTTTGCTACCGTTCTTGAAAAATGGAATTGCAGGCAATTATTTCTTTCAAAAATCACTTTTCATCATAATAGCAGCGATAATGAAGATTTCATGAATATATGAATATAAAAGGTAATTTAATGACTTCTTATTTAAAATCATTTGTTGAATAAATGTATTCCATAATTGATCTGGAAATATTTTTCGAAAAACAACAATTAATAATTAACTTGCATAAATAACAAGGTCTTTTAAGACGGCATGATGTAGCAAAGCGGCGGAACATGTTGTCATTAATCCTATTTTTTGAGAAATTTTATGAATTTAAAAAGGTGCTTACTCCTGAATTTGAAATTATTGTCATGTTTCCTAATTAATAAGGAATATTTATCTTATTGCTAGTAAAAATCGAAATGTCTAAATTTTGAACGTACTATTGAATGTTTTACCGGTATTATTTAAAATTGAGATTGTCTTTAAACAAAATGGGGAAGGAGGGTTTGTAAGACATTGACTTAAAAAGATAAAACTTGATTAAAAGTAGCCTGATTTCTGAAAAGTACAATATTTATAAAAAAAACGATTACATTACATATAAATCGGTTACCTTTAAAGATCGAAAGCCTTTAATATACACAGTACCTAGTTAATCTATACAAATTGCCTGATTTACTCTGTTAAAGTGCAGAATTATTTATAAAATATTAGCTTATCTTACTATACCTAGTTAATGTGCACATTAACGTATTCTGAATCGTTAATGTCCAAAATTCTTCTTCTGTCCTTTCCTTTCCCTCCTCCCCCTTTTCTCTTTTTGCTTTCTGAAGCCTTTAAACCGCTTAATTGATTTCTATGTTCGGTGATTGATTGTATCAACCATTCTGTTAATTGATTGATACTATAAAAGTGTTTTTTAGATATCGGAAAATAAACGAATAACAATATGTTTCAACTATTGTCAGTATATTTTGCTGACAATCTGCTGATTATTATATGAAATTAGTTATTAACAGTTTTACTCAGTATTACTGAGTTGTTTGTCTGATAATTAATTTAAGCATACACAAATTTCGGCGCTGATCGGGTAAAGATCTTATTTTCGACTTAATCGGCGCCATATATATAATTTTCAAATTATATAGATAATCTGCAGGTAAACTGGGTAGCGTGAGAAATAAAACAATTCTTTTCACTTTAACGGGCCCACCTAGATAATCTTCAGATTATGTATCATATACATATATACAGAATTGGTTTGCTACATTCAAGTCCAGACATTTGAAGGAATATATATTGCTTAAAGAAATAAGAGTGTTTTTGCGACTTGAATATCTAAAAACTACACTACCAGAAACCAAACAGAGTTTCGGAATAAATGATATTCGTTATTCTTCCGTTTGGAGCTCGTATGTAAAGATTGTCGGCTTTTCCAACTCTTGAATAATCCACATACAGTTGACTATGAGAGAAACAGGGCTTGAGAAGATCGAGTTCTACAACTTTTAAGGATTGCCCTTGTGCTTTGTCGAAGGGATGATCGGGATTTTAGAAATGAAAACTTTCTCACCTGTGACATATACAGTCATAATTGTGGCTTCAATGATATTTGGCATCAGTTTCTTAATAAAGAGTCTAGTTCCATTGCAAAGTGAAGGTGGATGAATGTTCCTGAGAAGTATTATTGGTGCCCCAATCTTTAGCTCTAATATATGTGAAGGTAATGGCTCCAATGTATTCAAAAACTCTGTTGGATAGTTAACAGCCTCATTAGTATCAAATGTAGTGTCAATATATTTGTAAACTTGAAAATTACCGGGCAATTTTTGCAAAAGTTGCTTATTCATGACTCTGACACCTTCGTTTCTAGGGGCAAGATTGCTGTTTGGCACAGCCATCTTTTTCGTTTAAAACAAACTTAAACGTTTAAAATAATTTTAATTAGAACGGAAGTTGTTTGTTCTTTCTTATGGTTTATCTCCCCATGGGGGGGCACGGTGAGTTCACGGATGAGAGGCTGCCGTATAAGTAAGCTGACTCTCGCCAACCCGATGGTACATTAATGGTGGTGCGGCTCTTTGGGCCCATCTCCGAAGACAGGTCGTATCCCGGTAAAACGGGAGATGGTTGTATGAGCCTCTCGTAATGGGGGCTAAAATGCAGGAACCTTAGTGCCTCACTATGCTGTCGCGGCGGCCGGTCTTTTATATGTTACCCGGATGCTTCGGCAAGGCGCGGTAATGTTTCTCGTGGCTTATGGTGTATCTACTTTCTCTTGCTACTATTATTAGAAAAAATGCAATGGAAAATGAGTATGAAAAATCACCCAAAATACCACATATTAAATAAAAAATTTTTAGATTGAATTTTAATATTCTGGCTTGGTGGTGCATTGAGTCACCATTAGTGCTACCTGTGTGCCAAATTTCAGGGCTATAAGTGCAGCGTGTATTTATGCTTCCGCATGGCCTTGCTCCATCTGCTTTGTTACAATGAAAAAGAGATCTGTGTCTTCTTGTGGATTAGAGATTTCTGTACTAATAAAGTCATCCACTCTGTGAACGTGTAATGAGTGATTGAGACAAATGAGAATGTGGGTATGAGGCTATCCTCCTCATTCCACCCTATCGTATACATATGACAGTTAACTTCTCCAGAAATCTTTGCCTTTGAGATAAGTTTCATGAATGTTTTTTTGCTTCTGATGAAAGACTCTTTCCAACAAATCATGACGATCCTGTGGTTTTTGCCGAACAAATAGTTCTTGCTGTATCTCCGTCCAGGCGATTATTTTTTAATTCAGTAAATTACATTAGATGTTCAAAACAAACGTCATTAAAACGATAATTGTTTGCTCTATCTAATAGTACATCGATTGTTTTTTATCATCATTATTTCTTATGGATCGATCAAAAACGTGCGAAAAATCACCCAAAACACCACAATACATGAAAAAAAAAATTTCTGTATTAAATTTTAAAATTCGGGCTTCGAAGTGCATTGAGTCACTACCTATTATTATGACTACCTAGGTGTCATATTTCAAGGCTGTAAGTGCAATATGTTTCGTGTAAACATCACACACACAGACAAACATTGCCTTTTATAAGTATAAATTAATATACGTAATATTTCCTAGAGCTTGGTTTACAGATTCCACAGAATTTTGGTGAAATAAAATATGAAAACAAAATGTATTGAGATATTAAATGGGTTTTAAAAGCGAAACACGCAATTAAATATTTGTTTAAACAATGAAAACGGTTTGAATTGCATTGCAACAATGAAAAGTATTATTGTAAATTATACCAAAAATATTTTTAAAAATTTATTGAAATTAGAGAAAATATTATACGGCAATTTTTTCGTTTAAAACAAACTTTTATTTGCTTAAAATAAACTTCATTGGAAAAGATTTTTTGTTTTTTCTTATGGTGTATCTATTTTCTTGCTACGATTATTAGGAAAAATGCAATGGAGAAATGAATATGAAAAATCATCCAAAAGACCATAAAATATTAAATAAAAATTTTTCTAGATTGAATTTTAAAATTCGAGCTAAACATCCCACGCACACACACAAACATTGCCTTATATATATATATATATATATATATATATATATATATATATATATAAGGCAATTTTTTCCAAAAAATCAAAACTTAAGTAACATTTTCAATATACTTATTAAACTAGAAATTAAAATTAAGTAAAAATACATATAAGTAAAAATAGAAATAAAAATAAACATAGACCATATTAGAACCCTATAAGTATTCTCAAAATGTCAATAAAATTCTAAAAGAATTTTACTACACAAAAGTGTCATATCTTTACATAATTCATATATATATATATATATCAAAACAAACTTATAAACACAAGATAAAGACTCAAAAACAGTAAAAAAAGACAAAATGGCAAAAATAGACAAAAACCAGAAAAAACCAAAAAAATGAAAAATATCATAGCAAGCCGCTCGTCAGGAAGAGAAGCTCGCTCATGATATTAATTTGTGCTTTTTTCTGCTGACGACAAACGAAATCCGTTAAAAATTGTCGTCATCCCCTCTAAAAGCACGAAACAAAGGAAAATGGAATATATATATATAACAACTTCAATTTTAGCATGTTGGTAGAGGATCCTTTAAAATAAATCCACGGCTGTTGAGGTAAACTTCATCTTTATTTCAAGTGACGATGATAAATTTACTTATCATCTTAAAAAATCAGAATTCCGAGTCCACGCCATGATCATTCTTGCCGACAAAGTCGACCGTACGCCATTGCTGTAGTCTAAGCAGAGCAAGAAGAAGGCGCGCTAACAATGCGTAGAGAGGTTATATAGGACGAGACGCGTGACTCGAAGTGAAAGTCAAAGTGGGCTTATCGCAGTGGAAGTAGCAGCAATTAAAATAGAGGTATCCTTAAAAATAATCAAAGTTATCGTTAAAATTTAAATCAATACAATTTCCCTCCTCCGCAAGAGCCGTACGACAGCAGGGTCTTTTCTATCGCAGACTTCGGGAAGCCGGACAAATTATAAAATACCATTAAAATTTTGAAGAAGTGCTTAATGATCACGACTTGAACACACTAACATCAACAATAAATATATAATACGATATCTAAACATCTCAAAAGTTACTTCAATGAATGCAAGAACAATATAAATTCAACACATTCACAAAAACACAATAAATATTCATTCAAATAATCAACATTTTTTCAACATATCTACAAAAATCTAAAGTGTTCTAGAAGCACCCAACCTTACATAGAATTCCATTGAGGTGCTCCAACAAAATCATATGTGGTTACAAATTTGTAAAATGATTCCTAAAAAGTTCCCACATTAGTGTTGTATCACCAAATTCCCTAAGTACAAATAGCTAAAAAAATTATTTTACAAAAGTATGTAAAAAATCTTAAAAATTGCATGGATGTTTCCATTTAAGCTTAATAAATAACATTATATTAGTGGTCAAGTTCTCTATTTTATTTTTCACTGTTTTTTTTCTTTTTTAGTATTCAAATTTTTGACCTGTCTACGAAGGAGACATAATAGTCAACAGAACTTTTACATTTTAAACGAAAGCATAATTGACTAATTATTGCGCAGATTTGGTACAGATTTATTTCTTATATTTAAACAATAAAATTAGTTATTAAAAACCAGTGCAAGAAAAGTTAACATTTTAAGATAAATAGCATTTTTAAAATAATGGCACTGACTGTACATTAGTTAAATAATATTCACAAACAATTTGAAATAAATGAAAGTCTACGTTTTGCAAGAAAGTAATCAATTATATACTAGATTAAGGAATGTCATATATTTATTTATTAATAAACGATCTAGTGAGTCTCGTACTTTTTCTACTCTCTTCTCTTCTAAATTTGAGCATCTGACTGCTTTGTCTTTTTATTTTTTGATATTCCCATTTTTTCTAAAAATAAATTTAGCTATTTAAATGTTTTTATACATTATTGAAGCTTTAATATTATAAATATTCTGTATGAATTGTTTACCTTAATTCTTTTCGAGAATATAATTTCAATTTTAATTTTTTTAAAATACAAAAGAAAATCACTAAATTTCGTAAAAAAGTATCTATCAAAGAACTTTTAATTGATATTATTTTAATTTATCTAACTGTTTCATAAATTTTGAGAATTTGTCTCTTTCATTGATAATGAAAAACTAGGCTTTGGTTTTTACGTGGCTAAACTGGTAAACTTATTTTTATTAAATTCGATACTAAACCTATCAAAATTTTGTATTTTAAATATAAATCAGATTTTTCTTAACTTATTTATGATTTCCACGGAGTGGACGCTGAGAACTTTACCAAGCTCTAAATGGAACTAATAAATTGGAATATATTCAATAAATTCGCAATAGAACGAAAATTTTTAGTTAAAGAACAAATTCCCTGCCTCTCTTATAAACTCTTTCATGATGATTTGACATGACCTGCTATTTATCATATTTTGTAAGTTCTTTTCTTTGTCCACGGAGGGAGACGTATTTGACTGGGGACAAAGTGTAAAAATTAATTAATAAGTTAAAATATTTTTTAAAAAATTTTATCTTAGACCATAACTAGAGACTTTAAACTAGTTAATACTGAAAAAAATACAATTTTTTAAAAAATTGCTTGAGTTTCAGTAAATATTATTTTGAATTTTATGTGAGCTGACAGACCAGTAAATATTATTTTGAATTTCATGTGTAGGAACGTCCACCAAGGGGACATTTATCTTATATTCATTTAAAAATGAGAGTTAAATAGTAAAACTATTTTAGTAGAAACGTATTGAATAGCTTTCTTAAAATTTAAATTATACATATGAACAAAAATATTAGGACATTTGTTGCACTTTCTAATTTTTATCGCCCCGGGACTGTAAAAAGTACCTTTTCGTGAGAATGACCCATTAACATCTGCTTTCCAGAGCTTTATAAAAAAAATCCGTATCAGGTGAAAGGAAAGCCGCGAGTTGTAAAGCGGCTAAAGAAACTTATTACGAACTGCTTCTTAAATTTTATAACCGATAATAAGCACGAATGCATGTGTGAAAAACGATCGGCTTTATTGACTGAAAGGAGCCAAAAGAGTGTGATTTTCCCTAGTGTCTTCAAAACGAGCAAAATCTTTCAAATTCCGTATCCTTTATAAGAGGATGTTGGCGCAGCATGGCAAATGTGACTGCGCCATTAAATCACAACATCTAGCTACCTTCCGTATGGCTTCGACTACGCAGCTTCAGACCACAAATAACGCATCATTCAATAGGATTTGCATTGGTATTCCTACCTCTCTATATCTATTCTGAGTCACGTAAATGAATAGTTAACTGGCTAATCCGAACTGCGTTAATTCGCCCTTTTTCAGATTAGAAATGGTTTATTTGTGTATAAGTTAAAAATTAATTTATTTTAAATGTTATCTTTATTTGTTTGAAGGGTAGAAAACGGATGTTAATTCCTATTTTAGTTAAAAATTTGAACCTGAAAATTTTTTGTTGGTTCCTCATTTGTAAATTAAGTTTCGTTTAGCAGAAAACTTTTTTACGTTTTTTCCTCAATGTTTCATTAAGATTTCGGATTATATCTTTTCGGAAATTGTCACTTATTTCTGAATGTTTCGAAGTTTTTTGTATCTCAGATTTTACATGCAAGTTAATTTTCATGATTACAACTATGATAATACTTAATGCTTGAAATTTAAATATTTTTCAAACCTGAACACAGTTTTCGTTCTTTGTTTACTGAACTTTCAAAGTAACCAATGTGGAAAGGCTTAAATGAATGGTAAATTTTTAATAAAAGCAAATTAAGTTTCAGAAATAGTAACTATAGTCAGCACAGTTAATTCGTTTCCTGTTGTATTGAAATCGTGCTAAGCGAAACTGGTGTGCTTAGCACAATCACAACAGTGCGACTGAAGGATTCATACTTCAAGAGGAATGTCCAAGTTTATTAAATTTTCTGTAAACCGTGTTGTCAGAACGGCTCTTCAATTGTTGGACCGTGGTAGGGTAAACAAGATTTAGCATCTTGGAAGATATGTACACCTACACAATTGGTTCCTTCTAACATATTTACAATACTTTAATTATATATTATGAATTACACAAAAAAGTTCTATAACACAGTTAATTATCTTCGTGCCACATTCAAACTGTGATGAGATAAGTTGTCGTGTGTAGTACAATCATAGCAATGTGACTGAAAAACTACACTATTGGCTAAAAGTATTGCATGATTGGTCGAATGAGAAACATTTGAAGTTAATTTGAATACAATGGTTCACAATAATTTGTGGAGAATCGTGGGACATACAACCATTAGCACTCACATTTTGCAATGAAGAGTTTGTCACGAGAGCATTTAGGAGACCGTCTAGAATTTAATGAAGACAAGAAGGGATTTGTCTTCTCCAGCTTCATAGACAGCTGATAATGATTTGAAATTTTCATCAGTAGTTTTGTTTCCTATGCACATTGCCTACATGCATTTTCTTAAAAATAGAATGTATATTGTGGAATTAATAGTCGAAAGGCAAATTTAATTATGTATTTATTTTATAATTACACGTGGGTACTCAGGATATTCAACTTTTATAAAATTCAATATAGCTGTTTGAAGATTCAAGTTTAAAAAATATTGATTTGTGAAAAACTTCTCGTAATTTTGTTCTCTTAGAGAACAACAAAAATTTTGCTCACTACAGTGCCAACAGCTTTCTAAATCGTAATGATATTCAACTGGAATTTTTATATAAGTTACCTTAGATATCTAGCTTCGATGTTATGAAAGAAAAATTGCGTTATGTTTCGCTCATGCGCAGTTTATTTACTACAAATACTCGTATTTCCTCAAATATGATTCGTATGTCTCATTGTCATTTGTTCTGTAAGTTTCGTATGATTTGGTTGAAAATTCTGCCTGTTATAAGCAGAAAACATGAGGAAAAACTTGGGATTTTCTAAAGAAACCTTTATATCTTCCCGAAAATACATGCTATTTTTACGAAAATGCATATAGACCCTTTTCGCCTTTATCAATTTTTAGACGATTCCCTAAATGCCCTCGTGACATAATCTTCACTTTAAAATGTGAGCGCCAATGATTGTATGTTCCACGATTCTCCAAAACTGATTGTGAACCACTGTATTCAAATTAACTTCAAATATTTCTCATTCGACTTTACTACTTCGGCAATACTTTTGACCAGTAGTCTATACTATATAAGTTTATTTAGTCTTGCTAAGATTAAACCTTGTTGTCCAAAAGCTATATTGTAGGATGGAACTTTTGAGCCACGTTAGGATAAACAAGCTAGTTTAAATTTCTTCATTCTATCAAATTAATAAATACTAGCCGCTCTCGCCGCCCTCTGGGCGGGTTCGTGGCCAGCACCCACTTTTCTCAGCACTGCTCCTGCCACCTCGCTGCTTCGAGGCTCTCATCCACTATTTTTTTCAGTTTTAAATACTGCATGAAGATCAGTGGAACAGACCATAAAACCATAGTAGATTTCATATTCTTTGTAGACAACAGATTCCTTTAAAATTTTAAAATCTTTCAATAAACCTCATCTAGTTGTTATGTTTCGTATATAACTAGTAATTTGACCTGTCCTTACGGACATACAAATATCGAGGTTTCCATCATCTACAATAGGTATTTTACAATATTTTCGACACTCCATTTTGATGGAACTTTTGGGATCCATATATTTAAAATAATATGGTAAAACATTCAGACAGTTTACCAGCCCCAATCTCTAGACGGATCTCGATAATTTTTATTTCATATGAAAGCTAATGACGTCTAGATATGTCATCAAGGGTCGTCTGCCCCTCACCACCCCCCATTTTCGAACGAAATTGAAAAAACATTTCTCCACCGTACCTTCTCTATATGTTTTTTCGATTTCAATCGATAATGGGGTAGTGGGGGCAGCCGACCCTTGATGACATATCTAGACACTAGGTTTCATATGAAATAAAAATTATCTAAATCCGTCGAGTGGTTGGGGCTGGCGAACTGTCTGACGGTTTTACCATATTATTTAAAATATATAGATTTTACGTATATATTTTGAATTAGATAATAAAAGGTGAGTATAACTGAAGTGTTAACTACTCAGCTAAGGGATGACAATAAATTAATTTTACAATCATCTTAAAGTAGAGTTACATAAATAAATATACACTAAAATTCGTCTTGATTATTTATTTTTACTGTTTCTTACTGTTGCATTTGCATTTAATGCCATACTTAAGAGTGTCAATAACTGCCTTGTTTGCTCTGTATGGCAATAGTGTTGTCAGAATGTTATACCGTAAGAGGTCTGTCCAATATTTGGACCATGTTAGGAAAACAAGACAGTCATTCACACCCTACTGGTTTTGTCATTCAATTACATTTATAGTTATTCTGATTATAAATAATGAATTATAGAGTAAAATGGGTGCCATTTACCCAGATAAAGTAAGTCAATAACTGGTTTTTGTACTATTTTTCATATTCTTTGCTAAGTGACTTCTGGGGATAAATTTTGGTGTAAAAATATGTATTCTCTTAAAATAGAATAATTTAAATAAATTACTATGAATTTGCTTGATAATATAATTTCACTGTTCTTTTCGATAAATTTATATTATATGTAATGTCTTTAAGGCGTCTTGGTTACCCTATGTGGGAACTGTGTAATCAGAATGATGTGTTTTAAGAGTTCTAATTGCAGACAACGTGAATCAAAATATACCGTTCAGATGAAAGACTTTTTTCAACTGTTCCTTAAAAAAGTTTAAAAATTACATTAAATCCTTAGTTGCACTTGAAACATAATTCAAACCTGTCCTATGTATTTAAAAATCTTATATCCAATGGATTTATTTCGATTCAGATTCCTTTAAAAGTGAAAAGGAAAAACATTGTCAATTTTATTTACATTTCAGATCTATTTCAAACCTGCCTTATGAATTTAAGCTATGAGAAAAACACAGATTCAGCTCGTTAAGATTACTTCTACCATTTATATAATTTGAACTTAAATCAAAACAAATCCATCCGATGCGGGATTTTTAAAATGATTCTTTAAAAAAGTAAACCATCACATTAAAATTTTAATTCTACTTCAGACATAATTCAAACATACACTATGAATTTAATAAAAGAGAAAAACACAAATTCTGATAGCTAATATTCCTTTTATTACTTATATAATTTATAATTGTCTTGTCCAGCCATTTGTTTTGCTGATACGAATCTATGAACAGTAAGTTGGAAGAATAGACGAAAATAAACCAGTTTCCCTCTCACCAGATCCCCACAAGGACAGAAGGGTAAAAAAAACATAAAAAGAATCTCAGTTCGTTTGATGCCTGTATCGGCAATCAGGCAGCTAATGAGAAAGTCCGAGTCAAAAAGCAGAACTGCATGAAAGGAAATCGCTGACACTGCATTTTGGTACGATCTTTTCCTTCTTTTCAAATCCACTATCACATACCTGATGGAGTCCTGTTGGCTAGTCCGCCTTTTACACAGACGATGTACAGCAACGGTTTTCTTTCAGTCTAACTTACAGTTAACTTGTTTCTAGTCGTAATAAAGAGCAATTAAATCAGCTACACCCATCAATTGCTATAAGCGGATCATATCTCTAGACATAAAATATATATATACGCGCGCATGCTTTGTAAAAACTGTCGTGGTTTATTCTGTAAAAAAAATCAAAATAGTTTAATTTTAGAAAATTTTCCTTAAAACATATTCGCACATGCATGTATAAACGGCACATAACCCTTTTTTATTCCTGAAACATATTTATGCTTCGGGAATTCTTTGTAAAACCTTTCTCTATGCTTTTCCGGCATACTTTGTAAAAATTGTAAAACTAATTATTTTGTAAAACTAAAATCAAAATAGTTTCATTTTAGAAAATTTTCCTTAAAGCATATTCGCACATGCATGTATAAACGGCGCATAACCCTTTCTTATTCCTGAAACATATTTATGCTTCGGGAATGCTTTGTAAAAACTGCCTCGATGCTTTTCCGGCATACTTTGTAAAAATTGTAAAACTGATTATCTTTTAAAACTAAAATCAAAATAGTTTCATTTTAGAAAATTTTCCTTAAACATATTCGCGCATGCATATATAAACAGCACACAACTATTTTTTACTCCTGAAATATATTTATGTTTCGGGAATAAGATACGGTAAAAACCTTATTTAATCTGTCTGATAATTTTAAGACGGATAAGTAATCAGATCTAGATTTTAGCCCATCTTTAGAAATTAAATTAAAACAGTTAAAAATTACCTTTTGTGCAATAAATGTTGAAATAAGATAAGTTTCAAGAGAACTGGTTCTTGCTATGAAACTGGGTCCTATTTTAATGACACTGCTCTGTGATTCATGGTTGTATCACTACTTCTGCGTATTATATAGTAATCAAACCAACTATATAAATCGGTTGCTTCGTGAGATTAAAATATTGCTCTCATTTTTACTTTGAATGAACTGTCATGTTTCCTTTTTTTAAAATATCTTCAGCTAAAAAAATTTCATCAAAAAACATATCCACATACATATACAAACGGCACATTACCGTTTCTTATTCCCGAAACATTCATAATGTATCTGAAAACCTCACGACGGATAAGTATTCACATACATATTAACCAGTCATTTAAAATTAAATTTAAACTGTTAAAAATTGCCTTTTAGATGATAAATGTAAAATAATCTACCTTTTAAAGCTAAATTTATGGAGAAATAATTCATGCCAAATATTATGTTCTATTTAAATGGTAGATTTACCCTATACAACATGACAATTTTTGCCTTATTTCAGTTAATTTTAAATAATTTAATATTTGATTCGTATGACAATATATATATTACATTTTTGACTTGAAAAGAGATTTTAAATGAACAATTAATGCATTTTATATATTTAATTTTAATGAAAAATTAAATTAAAAATTCATTTTAACTATTCTTTCTGCATTTCATTCACTAATTTTAAAATTGTATACTAAATTTTATAAATATATAAAAACATAATAAATCGTGCAGTGTAGGTTTAATATTATGTGAGATTTTAAAAATACGTTACATATACAAAACTGTATTCAAGTTAATAAGAATACATCTATTCTAGACGACTTATAAAGATATTTTAAATTTGAAGCCACTCATATGCAGAGTTAAGCAGAATAAGTTATCAGTTCCTTTAATTAATGAAAATTAATGAGTTATAATATGCATGAATGATATGAACAAGTTGAATATTATAGTTTTCTCAAAATTTTTCAGAAAGTCATTTTTCTCCATTAGTGTATGTAATTTGAGAATACAAGCAGCTTAAAGTGTTGTGATAAGTCGTTATTGTTGTTCTCTGATCATATCAAACGACGAGTCGGAAAACATGTTTTCCAAATTTAAATTAATTCTAAGTTTGGATACCCACAGCATTGATAATAAATATAGATGCTTACAGAATGTGTTTTAGAAATAATTCAATAGCTTAACTTATCATTTGTGAGTTATAAATTGATAGTTTAAAACATTAAATTATGTTTTGTAAAATTACACGATCAATATGATTTATTTCCCAATCACATTCCTATTGTCATATTTATTATTTCAACGAACCCTAATATTTCAGACACTTAGAAATTTTATACTGAAAAATTATCCAATCCCTTTTAATGAATTGAAAATAAATTGAATTCCCTCTAAATACTAAGAATTGCTGATTAAGACATCATCGGAGATCTTCTTCAGATGTCCTTTGTTAATAATCACCACGTGGGCTGCTATGAAGAATTGCGGGTTCAAAACCTGAATTCACTCTATAAAATGTGTGTACATTGACCCTGGTGTACGCGAAGTCCATTGAGTAAAGCATCTTCACCTTTATGTGGGGTGGAAGTGTTGAGGAGAGTATTTTGAATGTAAGTAAAAGAAGTATTTCCTATCAATGAGAAACAGTCTTCTAACAGTTTAAAAATACTAAAATTGGCTTCATGCAGTAGTCGACAGGAAACAAATTTGATACTTGAAACTGAATGCTAAAGAGATTATTTCCTTTACTTAGTATATTGGAAAGGTTTTTATCTTCATTCATTGATAGGCAAATGAAAATATTTGAGAGACGTCATTTTTTTATATGTGGTAAAGAATCTTTTTTATCAATGAGAAACAGTCTTCTACATCTTTGAAAATGCTGACTCACAATGTAGTTAATTAATATGGTTTGCATAACTGGGCATGTCACGCAACATGTTGTGACATAATAAACTTTTCCCCCGTGAAAGATCAGTAATGGATTCCAAAATTAAATTAGAGGTAATAACTTAGCTCTTCGAACTAAAGTATCGCCGATATAAGCCGAATTCCACAATAAGCCCACAATATATGAATTGGGGAGAATCGTCTTCATACAGGAATGAAATGGAAGCTTCGAGAGTGGGGTGCCGGCTTAAGTAATTTGGTCATTTTGTCAAGGATTGAAATAGAATAAATATAATCTTATGTCTACATCTTAATCGTTTGGGAAATATTTAATAAAATATATTAAAATTCGGTTGCACTCATCACACATATAGAAACTAGAAAAGAATATTTTCTCATTAAGGACAATTGACATGATGAGATATTCTGTTCTTTTCTACTGTACAAAAGGTGTGACTCGTCCCAAAAACCGCGGTCAAATTAGAATTAATATTCTTTTGCTTTGTGAAAAGATCTCTATTGTTAGGAAAAAACCACAATCAGGTTTGAATTAATTGTTAACTTTGAAACGAGTTAAATATTCATTAAGCTAACGTCCCGTTTTGAAGCAACACGAGGGCTACTTTGGGACGGATCTCTTAATTTTGAATCCAGGGCGGATGTTAGGGACGACACCCAAGTTAGCACTCCCTCTCCAATATTCCCCACCACACCATCGGGAAGGAGTTTGGCCCACTACGTCGGAATTAGCGTGCAACAGGTCCCATATCCGGTGGGTCTTCGATGGAATCGGGTTTCGAACCTGGAGCCCTTCGGCCTCAAGGCCGAGTACTTACCACTAGGCCACCTTTCCTCGTTATCGCCATCGAGAGTTATATGTTCAGATTCATATCAGTTCTCATTTTATAGAATGCCCCCGCCGTCAGGCCGCGGTGGCCTTGTGGTAAAGTCTCCGTTTTGGGGCCGGAGGGTTCCAGGTTCCATACCCGACTCCACTGAAGATCCGCCGTGTATGGGGCCTGTTGCATGTTAAACCATACGTAGTGGTCAAACGTCCTCCCGTTGGTGTGACCTGGAAGTTTGGAGAGGGGGGGTGCCAGTTCAGGTGTCGTCCTCGTCATCTGACCGAGGTTCAAAATTACGAGGTCCGTCCCAAAATAGCCCTCGTGTTGCTTCAAAACGGGACGTTAATATAACTAAACTAAACTAAGCCCCCGCCGTCAGACTGAACGCCGCCCCATGACCCTGTGCCTGCAACCAGTATTGTACTTAAACCAGTCGAGTCGGCATGGGAACCCGCCCTCAGACATGAAAACAGTTAAAATAATTATTAGTTTTTAATGTTTTAGATTAAATAAAGGACCTTAGGCAATCTTTAGGAATCATGATATAAAAATTTGAAGCAACCAAACTTTTTTTTGAAAATATTTTATTTGCATATCAATTTCTATTTTTTTTAAAAAAATGGCACATTATGTGGTGATAAAAGTTGTTTAACAAAAGCAAAACATAAGATTTTTTGTTTTCTAAAGCTCATAAATTTTGATACTCTCCTTTATAAAATTATACTTTAAGATTAATTTTTTCAAAAGATTTCAAAATGACATAAATACTTTAACACAGGGTTTTTTTCCTCATTATTCTTGGAAAAAGAAGAATTTTGCTGCTTTTTAATATACGTCTATATTGAAATATTCAGATTTGGTTTCCTATTGTTCGGTAATCGTTAAAAAATATTATGGTAATATTTAAATTTTAAAATAGCAATGCATGCATCAGCATTCTTTTCGAGGACAATGTCTGGCTGAAGATAGTTAGTAATTTTTCAGAAAGAAGACAATTCAGATATTGCTGAATAACAATTTAAACAGATAAGTTTTCTATGAAAAACGAAATTGTTTAAGGAGTAGTTAAGATCAGTTTGAGCAATCATGCATACATATATGTATACATAGGTAGGTATAGTAGGTATGTATACATTTAGATTATATCTACATGCATCACATATACAAAAAAAACTTTGTAGCAATCACCAGACGAAGAATTTCTTTTCAACAACAGTTTAATATGTTACTCAATTATTTACATTATATATAAAACATTTAAGACGTCACATTTTAGAGAAAATTCAGAAAACAAAAGTAAATCAAACACTTTGTGCTATTTTGTGCTGATTTCCCAAGCGGAAGACAGTACTCCTTTTCTTTTATTTTTACAACCCTCCAACATCTTGCGATGTAATATCTACGTGGGCAACCTTGGTGCACTTTCCGCTTCTTCTCGCAAACACAAAAGTGGAGAATCCAAAAACCTAAATGGTAAGCCGATTCGGCTCTAATGTCATGACCTTACAGCTATGCGATGGAACAGCAGTTGTTGGTTAGATTGTCAAAATTTTCATGAAAATGCAAAGCTTATATAGGATACGGCTCTCAGTTCTTTACTTTTAAATAAAGTGACCGACCCGATATTTTGCGTACTAGCAGAGTTATTGCAAAAGAAAAAAACGATGGTTGAGTATTTTCTGATGCTTTTACTTAAGGATAACGTTATGTGCAGGTAAGGTAAACACGGATAAAGCGTTTTTTCACATGTATGAACTAACAGATAAAATTTTATTCGGAGGTACTGTGCGTTCGAATAAAATGTTATTTGCAGGTACTGTGCGTTTCAATAAACCGTTATTTGTATGTACTGCACCCTCAGATGAAACGTTAATTGCAGGTACAATAGTAACGAATAAAATGTTATTTACAGGTATTTTTTCATTCTGTTAACTTGCACACTCGTGTTTTCTTGATGAGACTACACTATTATAATTATTTCAGAATTTTATTATCAGTTAACCGATTAACTTATTTCATGCCAGTGACGCCATCTGCTTATGAATTTAAGAAGAAAATGTTGAAAAAATTTATAATAATGAATTCTAAATTAAAAACTAAAATGTAGAAAATAATTAAAATAAAAAAAATTACTTTTTAGTACACTAATGAAAGAGTGTTTAAAAACAGGTTTTATTCTTTTCTTAATTTAGGACACTTGTAAATTTTAGAGATGGAATTCACATTAGGAGTTATTTTAAATTTATCGGATAATATACCATGTTTGGAAAAAAGAATAAAATCTAGTAAAAAAATTAGGAAAATATTATCTGAAACTTAAACTATCCAAAATATTAGTCATGCGAAAAGAGGATGGAGGAAAAAAGTGATTAGGAATATGTAAGAGAAACATGTAAAGTTTTTTTAAGGTTTTAATTTTTCAAGGATTAAAAATAAATCGATTAAGGTGATACTAAAATGATGAGATAATTATGGGAGGTGAGTGAGTGAAAACACTCGGAGAAAAAGTTTGTCACTCAACACCGCAACGTTGGATTGAAAACGTAATGCTTTGACCACTGTACTATCGGTGCGCACGGCTTGAAGGTGAAACATTGGGTTTTGTTATTTCAACATTTATATTGTTGATTACAACATTTTATTAAGATTGATGAATTTTAGATTGGGGGAGGGTTTGATAAAATTTATTTGAAGGTTTTTGAATCCAACTTTTTTTTTAGAAAAACACAAGTCGCTGACTAAAACTCTTTTGACCTGAAGGCAACACTTTCTCTCGCTCGCATAAGCCATCTCCTTCATTTCTAACTGATAGCTTTTGAATAATTCCATTCAAAGTTTCATTATATTGTAAGAAATATTGTGATCTCTACGCCTCATATTTTGCGAAAAAAGTTGTTCTACACCACAGCGAATATAGTAACAGGCTATTCCTATGAAGTTATGCCTAACATGGCGGAGGCTACCGGTTTTGTTTTGAAAACGATCGTTGCCATCAACAAAAGAGAAATTAACCCCTATTTTCCGCCACGTACTTTTCCGCCTTACTGTTTTATATATATAAATGCTAGACCGAATGAGGACTTCATTTAAATGCCATGTATTTGTCAGAAGAAGTACTTACTTTGAACGACGTATAAAGTATTCGTAGACACTGACTTTGAATTAACACATACTGGCATAGAATTTTTTTTTATTTCACAGTGAACTTATTTTATGATCTGTAAGAAATTCATTAGTATATAGCAGTGAAGAAATGGATTTTTTTTACAATTTGCACTCATTTTATTGAGATGAAATTTTAGAACTGCATTCTTTTCAACATTTTGATTTTTGCTTTCATAATAATTTTTGACACCATTAATTTAAATTTGGTGTCCTTTTCAGTTATTTTAGCTGATTTTGTTAAAATATTTGTTATATTTGGTCCAGAGTTGTTAATTTAACGATAGCTTAAGCGCCTAATCAATTACAGTAGTGGGCAATGAAAACTCACGACTCTATATTTTGTCATATTTTATACACTAAGATCACGGAATTACTTAGAAGATGAAGTGATAATATGCAAAAATGCTTATGCAATCATGCCTTGCTATTGCAAACTGATAAATATTATCTTGTTTTTAACAGTTTTATTTCCTAAATTTAAATTTATAATACCATATTCACAAAAATAATTGGTGTGTTTACATTGGCTATTACTGTATTTCATTTACCAACTGTTGCGTTTCTTTGAAATGTTTCGACTCGTATAAACTGTTTAGTTTAACCTTTCATTGTGTTCGTGCTCTAAATTAAGAACTAATTTTCGAAGAGGTCAATTAACACAAAATCCAATCAATCATACAAAGATGTTACCTATACTTAATTATTTCCAGTTTCTTTTTACTATATTTGCGTGTTAGTATACTTCTTCAATCTTATTCCTTTTTAAACATTGTATTTAAATTTTGATGAATACATCATTTCAAAAACGTCATTCATATTCTCATTTTACATTACTCTGCAGTCTGCACAGTAATTCATATTTGCGTCACTTACGTTTTTGCCTTTGTTTCAAATTAATTTAGAATAATTCAACAATTAATAATAAAATAATTTACTTTTTACATTTTTTAGGTTGAGCAAGGAAATGTTAAATAAATTAAGACAATTTTTTGTAATTAATTATTGTTAATTAAAATTTTAAATTTTCTACGTTATGTTAATTATTATGTTATGTTAATTATGTTTCACTTGCTTATGTCAATTTACACAAACGCGGAAGAAAAATGCAATGAAGTGTTAAAGTAAAAAAAAACATCTCTTTGAAAATTAATTTCGTTTTTTTTATTTATATATATATATATATATATATATATATATCAAAACCAACATATAAACACAAGATAAAAACTCAAAAACAGTAAAAAAAGACAAAATGGCTAAATAGAC